>PVLD010003499.1:0-141617 GCA_004027595.1 Dinomys branickii | reverse complement strand
AAGGATCAAAAACTCACTAAGGTCCTCGAGGTCTTAGTAAACAACATGGGAACTAAGAGGACAACTACTGCTGCAGGGAAATTGCCAAATGCAAACAGGCCTCCCTTAGGCAAGGATCAATGTGCATACTGTAAAGAGACCGGCCATTGGCGTAGAAATTGTCCCAAGCTGCAGGAAAAACTCCGAGAAGATGCAAAGAGCCTTCTCAATCAACCATGAGGGGGTCAGGGCTCCACAGGGCCCCTGGAGCCCCAGCTAACTTTAACTCTGGGGGGCCAACCGGTAGATTTCCTTGTGGACTCTGGAGTGGCCCACTCGGTTTTAACCAAACCCCTTGAAAATCCCACTGGAGAGACTCTAAAGGTTATCGGGGCTACAGGAAACACCCAAGTTGTTAAACAATACCAGGCCAGATTATCCAGACCCGATGCCCTGATATCCAGCATACTTTCTTATGGGCTCCAGGTTGTCTGGATCCTCTGTTGGGAAGAGACTTAATGCATAAACTTAAGGTTCAGCTCAGTTTCATTTCTGATGCCCCCCAAGTGACTATGGGGCCTGACTCAGACCCACCAATCAGAGTACTGGCATCTTATCCTACGGGCGATGGACATCTCCTCTACTGCCAAGATTGTGAAGAGCCTGAGGAGAGACATTTCGATAGGACCTCAGATGATAACCTCCTGGTTCAATGGCTCCAGGAGATCCCCTCGGTATGGGCTGAAAGCAATCCCCCTGGGTTGGCTGTCAATCAAGTGCCCATAGTCATAGAACTAATACCCACTGCAACTCCTATAAGGCTGAGACAATACCCAATTAGCCTGGCTGCACGAAGGGGAATTGCCTCACATATCTCCAGATTTAAGGCCCAGGGGATTCTTAGACCATGCATCTCTCCCTGGAACACACCTTTGCTGCCAGTTCAAAAACCAGGAACGCGGGACTATCAACCGGTGCAGGACCTACGAGAGGTAAACAAGAGAGTATTAACCCTCCACCCCACTGTGCCCAATCCCTATACTCTGCTGAGTCTACTGAGACCAGACCACACCTGGTATTCAGCGCTGGATTTGAAGGACGCCTTCTTCACTCTGCCTGTAACCCTGGTGAGTCAACCCATCTTTGCTTTTGAGTGGACAGACCCCACCTCCGGGATTGCTGAACAGTTGACTTGGACCTGACTGCCCCAAGGGTTCAAAAACTCCCTGACCTTGTTTGATGAGGCTCTTGCCCGAGACTTGTTGTCTTTCTGGGAAGAACACCCTGAGTTAACCCTGCTCCAGTATGTAGACAATTTGTTGATGGCCGCAAAAACATATGAACTCTGCTGTACTGGGACACGTGCCCTAGTTAAAAATTTAGCGGACCTGGGATATCGCGTGTCCGCCAAAAAGGCCCAACTGTGTCAAAAGCAAGTGTCTTACCTAGGATACCAGATACATGAGGGCAAACGCACCCTGTCCCCCCAGAGAATCCAGGCTATAATGCAGATTCCTACACCTGTCAATAAGCAACAGGTACGAGAATTTCTGGGAGCAGTAGGATATTGTAGATTGTGGATTATAAACTATGCAGAAATGGCTCAGCCCCTTTATGATGCCCTCAAGGGAGTCACCCAAGACCCCCTGATTTGGGAACAACCTCAAGAGATGGCTTTTAACTGACTCAAGGAAGCCCTCACTGAGGCGCCAGCCTTGGCCCTTCCAGACCTACATAAACCCTTCTCACTATATGTGGATAAAAAAAGGGGCATCACAAAGGGAGTCCTAACTCAAGCCTTGGGCCCCTGGTAGAGACTGGTGGCATACCTTTCCAAGAAACTAGACACTGTAGCTGCAGGCTGGCCCGCATGTCTGAGAATGATCGCAGCAGTTCCCCAATTGGTCCTAGAAGCTAGAAAGTTAACCTTTGGACAGAAGCTGATGGTAATCTCACCTCATGCCCTTGAGACTCTAATCAAGGCTCCCCCTGACAAATGGATGTCAAATGCCCGCATCCTTCATTACCCCACCTTCCCGATCCATGATTGTCGAGACACCGTGGAAGCTGTCTCGAGTCTATGGCCAGACCTGACAGGTATCCCATTGGAAGACGCAGAAAAAACCTACTTCACAGACGGTAGTAGTTACATCCATGAAGGTAAGAGGGTCGCAGGGGCGGCGGTGGTCACCTCATCTACGATGCTGTGGTCTCAGAGTCAGGAGACCAAAACATCGGCCCAAAAGGCTGAGCTCCTAGCCCTGACTCGGGCACTCCAGTTAGGGGAAAATAAAAAGATTAACATCTACACAGACAGCAGATATGCTTTTGCCACTGTACATGTGCACAGAGCTATATATCAAGAGAAAGGAAAATGCCCCCCAGATACTAGATCTCCTGGCTGCCATATGGCTGCCCAGCCGAGTGTCCATCATGCATTGCAGGACCCATCTTAAGGGTTCTGACGATGTAACTCAGGGAAACAACCTGGCAGACAAAACGGCCCGCGAAGTAGCCACAAAACCAGTGGGGATCCTCACCTCCCCTACCATGTTATTGATGCCCTCAACCCTCTCAGAGCCAGTCTACACTCAAAAGGACCTACATCTGGCAACCCAACTGGGCGCTAAGCGGGACGTGCCGGAAGGATGGTTTCAGCTGCCAGATAAGCACATTCTCCTCCCTGAGGCCCTTGGAAGAGAACTGATCCTCCAGGCCCACAAAGCCACACATTTGGGTGGCTCCAAGTTAGCTGAACTTTTTTGGGACCGTTTCTTTATACTCAAACTTGACAAGCTAACCCTTTCTGCCAGCCTCTGTTGTGACCAATGTCAAAAAGTAAACCCAAAGGCAAGCAAGGCCATAAAAACCGTTCGATATAGAGGAACTATGCCGGGGAACACTGGGAGATAGACTTCACTGAAATCAAGAAGCCAGGTTTGAGTGGATATAAATACCTTCTTGTGATGGTTGACACCTTTACTGGATGGACTGAAGCTTTCCCCACCAAGTCAGAGTTGGCTCTAATAGTAGTTAAAAAGCTTATATATGACATTATCCCTCGATTTGGTCTCCCCCTTTCTATGCGGTCCAACAATGGCCCGGCTTTCATAGCTCGAGTAACTCAAAAATTGTCCCAGGCTCTCTGGATTGACTGGAAGTTCCATTGCGCTTACTGGCCTCAAAGTTCAGGCCAAGTAGAGCGCATAAACCAGATCCTTAAGTCTACTCTGATTAAGTTAAATCTAGAAACTGGCGAAAACTGGGTAAGCCTCCTTCCCTTTGCTTTGTTAAGAGTACGCTGCACTCCCTATGTTTCTGGTATATCGCCCTTTAAAGCTATGTTTGGTAGACCTCCCCCTTTGATTCCTCGTTTAGCTAAGAAAAAGCTTGCTAAATTAACTAATCAAGATCTCATTAAGTCACTTCAGGCACTTCAGCCCGTCCTGACCACCATCCACAAGCTGTTTCGCCAGCAACACCCCCCTCCTAAGGACGCAGAGGAAAACGACACTCCACTCGTCGAACCTGGAGCCCAAGTCCTGATAAAAAGACATCAATGAGAGGGACTGGAGCCCCGTTGGGAAGGACCATCGGGCCTCCAGTCTCATCTCAAGGTCCTTCCTCCACCGGACACTGCCTTTAATCAACAAGATAAGTGGACAATTACCAAGCAGGATAACCCCCTTAAGATAAAATTAGCAAGATGTTAGGATTATGGTTCACATTGTTAACTTTCTCACTTCTGTTACTCCCTACAAAAGGTGGTTTCAGGCCCCCAGTACATCGGGATGATTTATACAAGAGTTTGTTTGGTGCCCCGTGTGACTGCAGAGGGGGTTACATAATTGTAAGTAAACTCAGAGCACAGACTGTGAACAAAAAAAGAACCCCAAATGGCAGCTATAAAATTGATCTCGGGTACGCCACCTCTGCAAATTGCAGTCAGATAATAAATGCCAGTTCCCCTCTTTGTCCCGCCAAAGGGCAAATGTTTATTTGTAAAAGAAATCAGACATAGTTGATCCCCTTTTTAGGACCATTATTGGGAATTTTATTGATAGTGACGGTGGGCCCGTGTGTACTCAAGTGTATAACAAACTACATAGAATCTCGCATACAAACAGTTAAGATGATGGTCCTAAGATCAGAAAAATGGGAACTGGTACCTCATGCTACTGTTAGTGGGGAGTCAATGATTTGACCCCCCCGGCCAAAACCAGTGGGGAATGTTGTAGCCTGCTCCCGTTAATGTTGTCATTTCCTCCCGTTGCTACAAGACAAACAAATGTTGTCGCTTGCTCCCATTGCTATAAGACAAACATGTTGTAACTTGCTGTAACCTGCCCCCTCCCCGGGCTAAAAGTTTGCTTAAGCTGCATGTCTAAACTTGCTGCGCCATTTTTCTGTTCTGTATGCGTCTCCAAGCACCCTACCCTTCCCCTTTCCTAAGCATAAAAACCCGACCATCCGCCCACCCGGCGCTCTCCTTGCCTGCGTTGCGACGGAGACGCCGCTGGGTACCAGCTTAAATAAAGCGCTTTTTTGAGAGATCTCGATTTTGTCCTGGGTTACTTTTTGGGGGTCCCACAGTTTCCCTATGCAGTTCAGTCTGGCCTTGAACTCGCTTTGTAGGCAAGCCTGGGACACTCACCGATCCTCCGGCCTCAGCCTCCCACGTGTTGGGATTACAGGCCCGAATTACAAAGCCTGGCTAAACAGTAATTCTCTTAAGGAGATGTTTGGTGGTATGAAAATTAATAGCAAGGAACTTTCGTGAACAAAGAAACGATCGGAAAGTCGGGTCAGGCGGTTGGAGTTTCCATGAGTTCTTTCCCAAAGGATGTGAACTTTCCATTTAAGCCTAAGGCCCTTTATTTTTGGCCACCATAGGCATATTCACCTTTACCTCTTACCTTGTTCCTCCACCAGCCATGCCAGCCACATGGCACAGGCTGCTGGTTGCACTGCGTCACCACCCAGCCCTCAGTGACGTCTTGGATGGTGCGCCACATGGGGTTCTACAGCTGTTCACTATTTGGAATTAAAACCAAAAAGTTGTAAGAAATCTCCTGAAGTTGAGTTCACAACCTGCCTACCGGTTAAGGAGTGAAGCAGCCAGGCGTGAGGGCGCATGCCTGGCTGAGGCAAGAGGATCGCTGTGCACTGGAGACCAGCCTGGGCTACAAAGTGAGTTCAAGGCTAGCCTGAACTGCATAGTGAAACCTTCTCTCAAAAAGAAGAAAAAATAAAAAATAAAAAAAGAAGCAGGGCATACCCTGCACTCTGCAAAAAGGCTGGTTTCCTGGTATAGACGAGAAGCCCAGTGGGCGTCAGTTAACCTGAAGCAAGCTGGCAGGCTACTTATACAGGGAGAACAGCATTTTGAGCCAACATGGTGGGGAGTGGTTATAGGACAATGAACGGCCAGAGACGACCAAACGGCCAGCCGACAGAAGAGTGGGCCAAGCGACGTTGGCCAAGATCCACATTGTCCTCACCCAAGATGGCGCCGGAGGTGGTTACCGGGAGCGTGCTGGAGGAGGGTATTACCCTGGACCAAGATGGCGGCAGCGACTGAGGCGAGCCGTGGGGCGGGAGAGCCAGGAGCGTCTCTGCCCTCACCCAAGATGGCGGCCCCGTGGGCGGTGTCCCGGCTCCGCCCGCGCCCCGACCCCGCCTCTCCCTCGTCCCTCTCTCCGCCCCCTCGTCCAGCCAAGTCCAGCCGGTGGTGCTCGCGCAGAGAGAGCAGGTTGCGGATCCTCGACATGGCGGCAGTGGCGGCCACTGCAGCGACTAAGGGGAATGGGAGTGGCGGCGGTCGGGCCGGGCCCAGCGAAGGCAGCACGCGGAGGAAGAAGGGCCCGGGTCCTCTGGCCACGGCGTACCTAGTCATCTACAATGTGGTGATGACGGCGGGGTGAGGCTGGGGCTCGGGGGCGGGGAGGGCGCTCTGCGGCCAGCGGCGCGGCCCGGCGTGTGCGGTGCATCCCTGGCGGCCGGGGCGCGGGACCCACCTGCATTCGTGCGGGGCTGGCCGGGCTTCCCGCGCCGCGCGCCGGGCCGAAATGGGGGAGTGAGGGCGTGGGAGGCCTCGCGAGCCGCCCGGACCGGCCACAGGTGCGGTGTGCAGCGGTGCGGCCGGGCGCCCCCGGCGAGCTGTCCAGCCCGGGGAGCGCGGTTGCGGAGTGACCATTCATTTAGGCGGCTGCTTTCAAAATCCGGGCTTAGCATGAATCCTAATGGTCTAGGAAGGCGTTCAAAGTTTTTGGCCAGCAGAACGAGCTTCCGATGAGTTTAGTTTTCAGGCTGGATTGGGGGTGGGGTGGGGCAAAAGCTAGGGAGTGGGAAGGAGAGCTCTGGGGAAGGGAGGAGACCCCTGGAAATAGTTTTGCTCCTTCTGCCTCGGGTCAGTCCAGCCCTTCTTGCTGCAGGTTTTTAGCTGTAGTTCTGACACTAATTGGCCTTGTAACTTGGAATATCGGCTTCTTTCTCCAGGCCTCCGGTTTTTTCATTTGTAAAAACTGAAGTTGGGCTAGATGATTTTCAAGATTCTTCTTACTCTTAATTCTTTGATCTTACGTTTTGGTGAGGAAGTTCACAGGATCAGACAGTTTGTTATGAATCTGTGAAATGTGTTTAATTGTAAAAATAATTTCCCTAAAATTTTATTATGAAAATTCAAACACAGAAAAGTTTAGAGAACTGTACAGTGTCCATTCAGTTTTAATTTATTTTTTAAGATAATACAGTGAGAAAATTCAAAATACAAAGGCATACAGTGAAAGTCTTCCCTCCTTGCATTCCAGCCAGACCCCCTGGTGTGACCAAAGATACTGACAAGTACATGCTAACATATTTGTTTATACAAATGCTGATACATTTAAAAGTTCAGCGACGTGCCTTTTTCATGAAAAAAAATTCTGTGAGACTCATAGGCTTATTGCTTGTATTAGAAATGGTTGATGTTGAAATAGCTCAGAGAAGTGATTTGCTCGACTTGCTGGAGATCATAGAACCTGTTAAGTAGACATTCTGGATCTGGAACCTATTTCACTTGACTCAAAGGTTAATGAAGAACTAATACAGACATAAATTTTCTGTCACGTAAGTGGTCACATAGATTGATTTTTTAAAATAAAATTTGAGAAGCTGTGTCTTATATATAGAATTTTTAGCAAGGGCATTCATAAACACATGGCACTGGAGATGGATTTTAAGTTACAGTGGGAGAGAAGCATTTGTTCCTAATGAACAGAGAATGAGGTAGAGGAAAAGAAGATGTCTTAATCACTAAAAAAAAAAAAAAGAAAAAGAAAAGAAAAGAAGATGTCTTAAACCAGGAAGGAAAGTTAGGATTGGGGGTGTAAAATAATGCTCTAATTTACTGCAAATAAATTAAAGCAATAATATATTCCTCTAAGATTGGGCCAGTTACACCATTAACAAATTCATTTCTTTCCTTTTTTTTTTTTTTTTTAACAAACTCTTTGCTGTCTCTATGATAGTTTGTGGAAATAACCCTAACCAAGCGCACCATTGCCTAGTTGTGATTACATGTCAGGTAAATCTATAACTGAGTTCCAAGAGATACACCTTAGTCATAAAAGACATTATGGAATTTAATAAATAAAACGTGACCTAACCTAGTATTTCTTTTTTTTTTTTTTTTTTGGGACAGGGTCTCACTGTGTAGTTCAGGCTGGTCTTGAACTCATGATGTAGTGCAGGCTGGCCTTGAATTCATGGTGATCCTCCTGCCTCAGCCTCCCTGGTGCTGGGATTATAGGTATTCGCCACACTACCTGGCTATAGCCTAGTATTTCTGAGAAAAACAGAGTTTCATGCCTGAGTGCTTCCCTGTTCTGAGTTTTTCTAATCAATGAATCTCTTGATTTGTGTTTCCTGAGTTATCTTGAGAAATTAACCTAAAACACTTTATTCTTTATAAAAAAAAAGTTTGAAGCTTTACAAGGATACATTTTAAAGTATGAGTATGTTACCATGAGACACTTACAAAAATAGCTTACAGCATTTGGGTTTTTGGTGGTGGTGGTGGTTGTTTGTCTTTGTGAGACTGGGTTTCACTGTGTAGTTCAGGCTGGCTTGAACTCACTTCGTAGCCCAGGCTGGCCTCCAACTTGCAGTGATCCTCCTGCCTCAGCCTCCTGAGTGCTGAGGTTATAGGTGTGCACCACCACCCCTGGCCTCAATTATTATTAAAGACCTTTAACTGCACAGGCCATTTAAAATTTTGCTTGAACAGTTTTTTTCCTCTTGTCTTAGACTTTCTGGCATCTAATTTTTCATCCCAAGGACTATTTTAGCTCATTTCTTCATTTTGACCTTGTTCTCAGGGGCAAGTTTGCCAGAAAGCCAAGGCCCAAATGGGACTTTTGATAGCACAGCACTCTGTGATTATAACTTGGCCTTTGAGAGCTTCTGTTGATGCCTTAGTCACCTTTCCATCACTACAACATGCATCTGAATAATCGATTTATAAGGAGAAAAGGTTATTTTGCCTCTCAGTTTTGGAGGTTGTAGTCTACAGTCAGTTGGCTCTGCTGCTTCGGGCTCATGGCAACTCAGCACAATGCTCCCCTCATGGCAGGAAGCAAAAGAAGGGGAAAGGGCCCAAGTCCCACATTCCTTTTCGGGGCTGTACCCCAGTGACAAGGCCTCACCTCTTAAAAAGGTTCCACTACCTCTCCACAGCGCCCCACACGGGCCTTTGAACATGTAAGATCCAAGCCATAGCACTCCAGGATCACTAGTTGTTGAAGTCACCTTTAGTGTGATTTGTTATTGCCACATCTTTCTATTACCTCAAGTCCTATTTATTTGTCCTTTTTTTTTTTTTCTGATTGCTCTTTTCTCTTTTATTAGGTGGCTGGTTATAGCCGTTGGTTTGGTCAGAGCATATCTGGCTAAAGGAAGCTACCATAGCCTTTATTACTCAATAGAAAAGCCTTTGAAATTCTTCCAAACGGGAGCCTTACTGGAGGTAGGTTTGAGATTTGCTATTTCAGTGATTGCCAAGTAGAAAACATGCTATTGAATTATACTGAAGTGACCATATCTCTGCTGGATTTTGAGTTTTGAAATTTTGTCTCAGAGCATATTACAGTGTTGACTCCTCTTGTATCTTTTTGATATTCTAGATAAGAAAATTCTAACTTATTATTCATAATTGTTTTATATGCAACTTTGATTGGAAATCAAGTGATAGCAGTTCATATTAGGGCTTTAAAAACCCTAGGACTGTCCTAGGGGAGTGTTGGGCGCGCTCAGGTTCTTGCAGGCCTCACATGGTGGAAAGCGTAGATGATGAGAACAGAGCGTTAGGGCTGACAGACACGGCGGCAGAACCCATCGAGAGGCCTCCAAATTGAAACACGTGTTTTAAACCAGAGCTATAAAGGGTAATACAGGTGTTGGCAAACTCGGAGGCTTTCAGGGGCCGCAGAATGAAACCAGTGAAGTTGGTGGATGTATACGCCCTCATCCTGTCTCCAGGGGTGAGCATAGAGCAGGGTTCCTGAGGTACAACGGACTGTTTTAAGCAGAAAAGGAATTTACTGGTTTCTGCAGCTGGTGAAGGTAGATGGTTAACGTACAAGATGAAAGGAACCATGGACCTGACCTTGCCGGACTCTGCATCTTTCACCCCCGCTGATCTGTTTCTTGGCATTTTGGTCGTAGGCTCTCCCACTGCAATCGCTATGGCAGGAAAGGGCGAGGGAATTCATTTTCCTCAGCATCTGTGCCACACACGGTGTTAGGGAAGGGTTCTGATTGGCCTTATTTACAACAGTTGGTGCGGCAATCTTGCCAGTGATGTGAGATTCTTGATTAGACAGGCTTAGGGTACATGGCCCCCCTTCTGGCAAAGGAACTGTCAGTTTTGTTGATGGAAAAGGAGGACTGGAGATATTTTTGGGCACACAAAATCAATAACCGCCATAATTCATTGTGGTGAAAAAACTTTTGGGTTGCAGGGAAGAGCTGGTATTCAGTTTCAGTTTCCTTAGCCTCCTGGGACGGCTCATCATGACATTTATACCTCAGTGGCACTGTGAAGTGATATTTAAGAACAAAATCATTTATCTCCACCTTTCATCCTTACTTTCAAAAGCAGAAAATTCTAACTTTTTTGTTTTTTTTCCATTTAGAAAGCAAAAGGATTTAAATGCTGTCCATGTTCTTACGCGTTAGGTAGGTGATATGAAATGAGCTTCCAACTGGGAGCCTGAGTACACTTTGCTAACTATGCTGGTTTTACCAACTCTATGAATTTAGACAAGTCTTTTATCTCTTCTCCAGCTTTTTCATTTATAAAGGAATCAGGTTAAAGTAAATTTCTAAAGTCCCTTCCTGCCCTAGCAGCATGAGTCTAAGGAAACTAGCAACTTCCAGTGAGCCATTTTTACACTTAGAGGCTTGGATTTTTTTGGAAGGGACAGTGATAAGTGTGTAGCACTTTGTCTTGCAGAGCTTTGGGCCCACAACCCCTCAAGCTTCAGAGAAGTAGATTTGGGGTCGAGACCATCAGATGCTGCCTAGTGCTTCAGTAGTGTAATTTCAAAGGGGTTCTATGTCCTTAAGACCTTGTAATATTGAAAACTTAATTTAAAAAATTTATGTTTTAGGGAAGGTAGGAATGTTAAATGTTGTGATAAAAAATCCACTTGGGAGTTCAGTGTTAGACTTCAAAGGATTAGTCTGTTCCTTCCCATTGAATTGTCACAGAGATTTCAGAAAATATTTTGGATTTTTGGTTTTATCTCTATGATCCCCACTAAGAAGCAATTAGGTGATAAGTCCTGGATTTGACTTTGGGAAAAAGACAGGGCATAAGAAGTGAAGACTGCCAGGAACGTGCAGGAAATTAACATTGCAGAGGTCAGGAATGGTGGCACCCCGCAGACTGAGTGGTAGAGCAGGTCGAGTGTTCCTTCAGCACCTACCCACCCTGTATTGTGTAATTATCAGATATACGTGGTGTTGATTAATTACACATGAGTTACCCTTATGGGACTCTTTAGTACTTGACAGTATGTTCTGTTTACAGGAGGAGAAAATGAATCCAGGGAGGTCAGCTATTCATTTCTGTCCCTCTCTGGTGATGTTACTCTTCAGTAACTTCTGTAGGAGTTGACCTAAAAAGAGAATAGAAATTACTCATTCTCAAAAATAATCATATCTTCAAAAAAATATAACACATTTCTTTTTAAAAGACTTTAAAACAAGTGCAAATAGACATGTATATACAAAAAGATTTTTGGAGTACTTCAAATGATTTTTTGCAAAATGGATGGTACACTGATTTGGTGATACAGTAAAATAGATTTTTAATAAAATGGACACATTTTATTTTAAGTATTTCTACTACTTACCCAAGAATGTCTTGAGTATTATTTGTAGATAATTTTCCAAATTAGTTTATAGGGAGTCATTTAAGTAAGTATATGCTTGGTAATGAGTGTGGTGGGGATTGAGCCCTTCTAAAAAGAAGCTTAAAATTGTACTGGTACATAATTACACTAGGGCGCACTGGGTAGTGATAATAAAAACCTCCTCGGCTGACTCAAACAGTAGAAGGGATTTATTGTAAGTGCATAGGGTGTGCCATGGGATCCAGGAGCAGGGATGCACTTGGGCCTTCAGAATGGGCTGGAGTGACAGACCACAGCACCATACAGAACCCTGTGTCCCACCTCTCATTCTCATTCATTCTGTCCCTCCCTCTTCCTCTCTCTTCTTTTTTCAAACTAGATTTCTCAGTTTCTTAGTCCATGTGGCGGATAATGGTAATAGGCAAGCCTCCTGAAATTATAGGTTCTCCAAGAGAGCAGTAATTAGAATCTTAGTCCCAGTCCTGTATCCACAGTGAGGGGCTAGTTGGTCCCACTAGAATCATGTGCATATTCCTGGGCATGTCACCTACAGAAAGGAGCAGGGTCACAGTGACAATACAGAGTAGAAGAGGAGATGTTTTTAGGAAAAGGATGCTAGGTGGTAAGCCCAAGAAATATTTACCAGTGCACTCAGGAGACATGCAGTATGATGAAGGTTATGATATAGATATAGGTATTTTTCTTACTATTTTTTTGTTTTTGAGCTAGGGGCTCCCTGTGTCGCCCAGGCATGCCTAGAACTTCTGGGCTCAAGCGATCCTCCTGTGTTAGCCTCCTGAGTAGTTAGGACTGTCATGCCGTCATGCCTGACTATCTGTGATTTATACATTGAATTAAGTAAAATGTTGAAGGCAGTGTTGTGGGACAAAAGATCAGTGTCTGAATAATATGTTGAGTCTTGAATTGAATCTTGAGTAATCCTGAGCACCAATTTATACAGGTATACTAAGCATAGATAAAACATGATATAGCCATACTATAAATGTAAATTAACTACTGATACATGTTATACTAGGACAAACCTTGAAAGCAAGCTCTATGGAACAAGACAGACACAAAAAGTCACAAATTATGTGATTTCATTGGATGAAACGTCCAGAATAGACAAATCCATTGAGACAGAAAGGAGATTAGTGATTGCCAGGGGCTGTGGAGAAGAGAGAATTGAGTGACTGCTAATGGGTGTAAAACTTCTTTTTAAAGTGATGAAAATGCTATTGAAATAAATAATGGTAATAGTTGTGAAAATTCTAAAACCACTGAGTTATATACCCTAAGAATGTTAATTTGGTATTATGTAAATTATATCTCAGTTTAAAAAAAAAAATATTGTTCATCTGTACCAGTGGTAGTGGACCTGTGGCACACATACCCCAACAGGATGTTTATTATCATTGAAAATTTGAAAAGGTTCACCATCACTGGCTTATATACAATAATGAAGTATGGATTTTTTTTTTTTTTTTTTTTGTCGTTTGAGACAGGCTCTCACTATGCAGTTCAGGCTGGGCTTGAACTCACTTTGTGGCCCAGGCTGCCCTCAAACTCACAATGACCCTCCTACCTCAGCCTCCCGAGTGTTAGGATTACAGGCATATACTACCATGCCTGGCTGGATGTTTTCTTTTTACCT
Organism: Dinomys branickii; assembly: GCA_004027595.1. Taxonomy (NCBI): domain Eukaryota; kingdom Metazoa; phylum Chordata; class Mammalia; order Rodentia; family Dinomyidae; genus Dinomys; species Dinomys branickii. Next base: position 128,588 of record PVLD010003499.1, on the reverse strand, counting down.
TATTCTGTTTTTAGGTCCGTAATATTAATTGATAAGGTAGACTCTTCCAGTTTTAGGTAGAAATTAATAATTAGTAGATTAATGCTATATTATAGCGAGTGAAAGTGATTTCACAGTAAATTTGGATTTCTGAATATCTTTGTTTAATACAAAAATGTAATTATAGCAAAAACACATTCAAACTTGTGCAGTTACCTGCCTCAGTGACCCAACAGTGCGGGTTCAAATGGGTTAAGGTGGCTCTGCAAAGACTTGTCTGTTGGCACTGATATAGCCCATCTTCAACCGGTGTGCACCAGTGTGATAAAAAACTACAGTGCTTAAATTTTAAGGATACATTATCTTCAATCCCCCCTCAAAATGCCTTCCACTTAAAACACATTTCTCTCTTGTCACTCTCTGAAGTGGTTCTAGAAGTTCTTATTTGTATACTCTGGTTTCTCTTCAGATCATACAAATCTTTCGCCTTTTAGAGGAAGTTCTCATAAGTATGCTTAATTGTGCTATCATGGCTGCCTCAGTGTCCTGAATTGATTCAAACTGTGCACCTTTCCTAGTTGTTTTTACTGTGGGGGAAGAGCTGTGAGTTGAACAATGCCAGATCTGGCGAACAAGGTAGATGAGGATGTACTGTAATGTTTTCATAAGCCTGACAATTGGCAGTAGCACTCATTAATTTTTAATCACTTTTAAAGACTTATGAAAGAGGACTTCCACAACTGCTTCAGAAAATGATGGGATGGGGCCTGGGGACATAGCTCAGCGGCACAGCGCCTGCCTGGCAAGCGGGAGGCCTTGAGTTCGATTCCCGGTTTCAAAAAAAAAAAAAGAAAATGATGGGATAAGTGTGTTTGAAATGAGGGGGAATGTTGAAGGCGATTACTGACAATGTGTGTTTAATAGATTTTTGAAAATTTAAGCACTCACCATATATTTTAATCACACCTAGTACATCACTCTAAGTATCATTCGCCTACTGCTGTTTATCCAGGAATGCCTAGTTGATCACTAGACCTTCATTTCCTTCCCTTCCTTTCCAGATCTTTCTACTCCATAGAACTCCCTATCTACAAAAAGGGAAAAAACACTCCAGTCTCATTGCTGATCTTTTCCTAGAGCTGATCTAGGGCTGGATCTGAGGTACCAAGACTGGTTCTGGAGGACAGTAAGGACAGACAACAGCTTCTGTCATGTCTTCTAACACTGTTACTCCTTTTTCAGCCCCATCTCTCTGTAATGGTCAGATTCATACCATACCTCCCACTCTCTTCAAATTGTTAGTGAAAAACGAAATGTTAGGTGGTTAGGTTCTGTGTTATTAATAAATTCTATGCTTTAAGACATTAAAAGTGTGCTCTAGACTGATCTGGGGACATGACCATATAATATTTTTCCTATTGTGGTATCATGCAAATTTCCCAGTGACAGTTACATTAGAAAGAACTTGGGAAACACAAGCTACATGTAGTTAGTAGACTCTTTTTTTTTCTCTTCAAATTTTTAGTTTTATTAGTGCACATTTGTAGTGCATAATGATTACATTCATTGTGGGGAGTTGGTACCTGTACATAACAGATGTTAGTTCTTTTTATGTCCCCTTGGATACCTTTATTCTGAAGATTTCTTTTGAAAAAACAGGTCTCTAAGAGACTTCTGAAAAGCTAGCAGAGCAAGACATAGTGGCAATGTCTAACACAAACTAGAAGGACAACAAATCCTAGAAGAACCAACTTCAAAAACAGTATAAGAAGCAGGAGCAAGAAACGAATTTGAGTGTAATTAGTGTCACAGTGCTAGAAGGAAAGAGAGCCTGTAGGAAAGAGGACCCACCCACACAGGGCTCATTGCTTGACAGCTCAAACAAATAGAAGCAAATTGATATGGTGTTCAAGTGGGTGAGAGAGCTAATGACTGGAGAAAGGCACGTGTTGAAAAATTTTTTTAAAGTCAAACTAAAAATATCAGTGGTGGCAGCATAGGGCAAGCAAGAGGCCACAGTGCACAGAAGTTAGTGAACCTGAAGATTCAGGAAAAGTAGGCATTGCTAGTTGTAGTCTCAGAAAAAAAGAGATTATAGGGCAGAAGCCATGGGGAGGTCTTCAGAGTTCACTGTTTCAAACATAAAAAGAACGTTACAAAATTTGGAATACCAGACACATTTGCTATTAGTACATTTTGGTGAGCTAGCTGATGGGTACATGATTATCAGAACAGGAAAAGCTAAATATATAGAAAAGTAGTGAAGCTCTTTTACAGATGAGAAGGGGATCTGGAGAGATGGAGGGAGAGGAGAGAGGAAAAGGAATAAAAAGAATTAAGATATTATGTACACGTACCTACTCCCCACAATGAATGTAATCATTGTGAGAGAGAGAGAGAGAGAAAAGGAGGAAATGTATGTCTGGAGTCCCTCAGAGGAACTCTATGCCAGAGGAAAAATCCCTGTCCTTTTTGAGCATCTGCTTATTATGTTCTTAAACTTAAAGACAACAATTTCCAGCAAAAGAGAGAAGATTTAGAAATGTGATAGTAGAAGGAACTTGGGACCTTGGGCTTAGACCTCCTTAGAAGGGGAAAATCTACATGGAATTACAGGAAAACATTAGGTTCTTAAATAACAGACCATGCAGTTTCCTTTCAGACTTTCTGGAAACATCAGCAAAAATAGTAGAACATGAAAGAACTTTATGAAAGAATATTTCACCATTAAATAATAAATAATAAAATTAAAATGATGGGATAAGTGTGTTTGAAATGATAATGATAATAATAATCAGAACCTCTTTTGCAGCAAGAGGCTCAGATTATTATTAAATTATTAAATTATTAAATAATAAAATTAAGTCTTCAGTACTATCCTATAAAACTTAGTGTAGTGATAATATTCCCAATTGTCTCTGCCGTCCATTACAGTGGCCATTCGTCACATGTGATCATTGAGCCTGTATCGTAAAATCAATTGATTGAGATTAGTTGCATTTATGAAATACCTGCTCTACAGTAACTAGATCACTGGTTGAATAGCCAAAGAACAGTGATCTTAGGGGATAATTTTTAGAATTCTGCCTACTACTGTTGTTATAAAGAAACTTAAGTGAAACAAAGACATTTTCTCAAAATAATTTATTCGTTCTGCACATTCTGTTCTGAAAGTATTAAAGGAGTTCCACTTGCATACTTAGTTGAAAAGCTTCAATATGTGTTATTACTGCAAAAGAAATGAGACTAGTTGAAAATATGTGACAGATTTGAGATTCCTGATCAGACTTCATTAAATTAGTAGAGACACTTGGGAGACTTAAATTTCACTGGATTTCTTTAATATCGACTACTTCAATAATATTGTGTGTTACTGACTCTGTACAAGAAATCTTGGTTATGAATTAAAAATTTTATTTTGAGATAGCTGTAGTTTTTCATTTTACCCTAAAAGTATCCCCAGTCTATTACTTAACTGCTTTATGGGCTCTTGCATTATTGTTTTTCTTTTCTTCTCATTCATCTTCTGTTTATTCTTACACTGTTCAAAGAATAAGATCTGCAAGGTCTTTTTTAGAGATAAGTTGCCTATATCTCCACAGCATTTTGGAACAGAACAATAGGTTTTCTGTGAACTATCTTCTGTAGTTTTTCTACTTTGTCACGTTTCTGTTATTACTTATCTTACCACTGTTGTTTTTTTTTCAAGTGTTAGTCCACCCCTCTGTTGTTTTATTCTCTTGTACTTATTCAGAGAGGCTTTTTTTTTTCTTTTGCAGTATTGGGGCTTAAACATGGGACTTGCACACCGAGCTACATCGCCACCCCTTTTTTATTTTTTGAGATTGTCTTGTCCAGGCTAGGCTTGAACTTGTGGTTATAGACATGTGCCACCATGCCTGGCTCAATAATTTTATTTTTAAATTCAGATTTGTTTATCATAAATTGATCTGTATATCTGGCTAGTTAATGTTTTTATGTCTCACATTTGCATATTGAAATACATATTTTTAAAAATACATTATTTTCATTTTTTCTTGACATATCAAGACACTTTAAAAATTTTGTGTAGATAGGTCATATCATCTATGAGTTTCATTTTAGGGTGGTAGAGGAGACATTTTAAAATATGTGTGGTAAAGAAAGGAAGGTTTGGGCTGTCAGACCTACTGTTCTATCACCAAAGTGTATATGATATCCCGAAACTACTGTCAGTCTTTCCTGTAGTGTCCTGTCACCAGTCAGCAGCCTGCATGTCTTGCTGCTTGTGTGAATAGAATATAGGCACTGCCATCTGTCTTCTAATCTCAAAAGTTGGCTTTCGTTCATGTCTTTCATTCCTTATTTGAATCTAGATATATCATTTAGTGTTCCGAACTTTGCAGCAAGAGGTTCAGATTATAACGTTCACACACTTGAGGTTCTTTAGCAGTGTTATCTTTTGAAAAACATCGTAGAGTTTGCAGCATGGTAGTTCTTCGTTCTTTTCTCAGTTACCAGTAAACTTGTGTAGATTGCTTTTTAAATCCAAGGTCTCTCCCCGCTTTCCTGACAAAAACAAAAGTTTAGTGAAATAATAGTTTTTGCATAAAGAGTCTGGTCAGGAATAATATAAAAAAGAAAAAAGCAGTAGAGTAGAAATAAAAGCCGGATTCTTGATCCTAGCCATCATTTTCTACCTTGGGTGCATCATGTAGCTTCTCTGAGTCTTGGAGATACAGTATCTGTCCTGCTTACCTGCCAAGGCTATTATTAGGATCAAATAGTACAATAACTGCTAGAGAAGTTTTGTAAAACTTCTGTAAAGCATTACAATAGCCATTAGTTCTTACCATCTAGAATAGCTTTGATCATCGAATCAATCTTGTAGAGGACTGTGGATTAATTTTTTCCTGTTCCATCACCAGGGCTAAAGCAGTACTATACAGAAGATGAGTTGGAAAGGTACTTACAAGAACTAAACTGGCCAGTTGGATGGCCATTAAGATAGAGTGGAGATGACAGTAAAATATGTATTTCACTGTAAATGTTTGGGAATATAGAGACATAATGTAGCCAAGTATAAATATCAACTTCTGATAAAAAAATTAATTTAAAAATAAAATCACTGAGCCAGCTATGGATATAAAAATGGAGACGACTACCCAGGTATTGTGGTACATGCTTATAATCTCAGTACTCTGTGAGTCCGCAGCAGAAAAATTGCAAATGTGAGCCTAGCCTGGGCAACTTAGTGACTTAATGATACCCTTTTTTGAAATAAAAAGTAAAGGCCTGAGGATGTAGCTCAGTGCAAAGGATGTAGTACTCAGTAATGCAAAAGGGAGCTAGGGAGGGTGGAAATACTAGCAGGACTTGAATATCAGTTGGACTTGGAGGTGAGGAGAAGTTGAACCCAGCAGAGTAGGAGTGGATGATTACTAAGCAGAGCCGGTAAAAAGGAAGGACCACATTTGAGACTGGCCATATTCAAGCTGCTGCTGGTGCATAGGTAGGTATGTCCATGGCAATTTGGAGTAGGACTCTTGAGATGCAGGATTTGGTCAGACCAGGGAGTGTCTGTGCAGTGAGGTCATGTGCAGTGCAAGACAGGGCCTGAGGATGGAGCCTTGTAGAATCAGTGTCTGCAGTGAAGGGCCTGCCAGGCGAGAGGAGCAGCAGTTGCCCTTCTGACTTTGTGTTCCCTAGTCTGACGTGTTCTGGAGAGCATGGAACACAGGGGATGTTCTGTGCTTACTGCTATTGTGAGTTGTGTGTCATAAAAGAAATCTTTACACCTGAAAAATGGCTCAGAAAAGATGACACCTTCCAAAGATGCACAAACTAAAAATGAGCAAACAAAACCTGAGCAAGAGTTCACAGTTTGTTAAATAGCCTGTAGCCAAGTTTAAAAATGGAGTATTTGTTTTTCAAATGCATGTCAGTAGCCACTACTCTGTTCTTACTGAAATAATTTGTATGTATGATATTACTATTGATCCTAATTAATTCTCTCCCCCTTTTTCCTCTCTTAGATCTTACATTGTGCTATTGGTAAGTATGGAATTTCTCCCTACTTTGTAAAATGGATTGTCTTTTTCTAAAAGTCATAGATGAAAGCTTGGTTCTTACTGAATATTGAAATATTGAAAAGTTAAACCATTTCATCATATGTAAAAAATTGCTCAAGCTGAGATGGCTTTTGCTTTCCTAAATGATAGGTACTATTTAGATGTTGTCGCTGAATGCTGTGTCACAGCACTTTTTTCTGTCACTTGGAAAGAGGCATCTCATCTCTGCACAAGGGCAATAGCGAAACACGTACTTATAAAAGTGTGACTTGAACTGTGGTGCTGGGCTTTGTTGGAAAGTCCTTTCTGTGATCACTTAAATGGTATATTTTTAGCCTTAAAGTGGAAGCACTGTGTACATTGCCTCCTGAATGAATGTTATACATATGTGAGAGTATAAAGGGTTCCTAACACAAATGTAAGGAATTTCTGCTAAAGCAGATGCAGTATGTTTTCCTTTTAGTTGACTGGGGACAGTAATCACACTTTGCCCTGGAAATGAGGCATAGCTTCTAGTATGGACAGACTATACCCCTCTAATTAAATAAGTTACTTGCCCCCAGGCATGGTGGTGCATGTCTGTAATTCCAGCTACTCAGAAGGTTGAGGCAGGACAGTTGTGAGTTCCAAGCCATCCTGGGCAATTTAGCAAGACCCTGTCTCAAAATTAAAAAGGGCCTGAGGATGTAAATCAGTGGGAGCACTTTCCTACTGGGTACGGGGCTCTGGGTTCAAGTTCCCATTAAAAAATCCATTTTGGAGTTGCTAGACCCCCGCAAAGCAAACCATCATCTTTGCCATGTGGTCCAGGTTTGTCATCAGAAGAAAGATTTGAAAGTGATACTTACTCAGAAGCACTAAAGTGTAAAATCTTGAAAAAAAAAAAAAAAAGACAAACTGAAATGATTATAGCCCTTATAAGTGTAATGCACAACTAAAATGGGTGCTTACTGTGTTCAGGTGACCGGGCTTAGTGATACTGAATTCAGAGATAAAGAGGCTTATAATTGAGAAGGACACAGAGGTCAGACACCACAGCCTATCAGCTGGGTCTGGAATGTGGTCCCATTCCTGAGGAAGACAAATTGTCCTCATTATAAAGTGTTGCACTTAGCTGTTTCCCACCTCTTACCTAGGGCCCAGGGTGGAGTTCAGGGAGCCCTCGAATGATAGGCAGGGTTTTGTGTGTCTGTGTTTACCTGGGGAAGTGGAAGGAGGGAGAATTTATAGCTTTCATTAAACTCTCAGAGGAATTTGTGATCCCAGGAAAGCTAAGAGAACACTTCCTTTAGAACCTTTGAAGGACAGATTTGAAAGGAGTTGGACTCATTTGTCGCATGGTCTGCTTTCCCAGAGGTTAAGTGTACTGATCTAGGTTATACAGCTAGTGAGAGTTGTACCTCTTGCAACCAGGTCTGATTCCAGAGCCTGCCTGGCTCATTTTATAACAAATGAGTTTAGCTTATGTATAATCTCTATATACATTTCATTTTTAGTCCTTTATCTGCAACTTTGAAGTGAAAAATTTTATTGTTAAGTGGTTAAAATTGTCAGTGTATGCTTGCAGATTGGGGGATATACTTGGGCAGAGAGTTCTGGAAGCACTTCAGACCTTCTCCACTTGATTGAACCCCATATCTCATTCCTTACCCTCTTAACTGTTGCAGCCTCTTCATAGCCATCGTGGACTGCTATAGCAAACTATAGATGGTTTCTTACTTAGGATGGTTTGACTTAACGCTATTTCACTGCAAAAGTGGCATGCACTTGGTAAACACCATGCTTCAAGTTTTGAATTTTGATCTTCCCTGGGCTAGAGGTATGCAGTGTGGTACTCGAGCAGTGCTGAGCCACAAGAGCTAATTGCAGTTCCCAGTCAGCTTCATGAACACCAGGGGAAAGAACCGATCTGCTACCGTGCACAGTGCTGCTAAACTGTGATGTCCAATAGGTTGGGTGTATAAAGTGCATTTTCAGCTTACGGTGTGTTCACCTTATGATGAGTTTGTTGAGCCACACCCTCACTGTGACTTGAGCACTCTTCCGCAGGCTGAGTGGCTTACGGACAGCAGTTTGTTTCTCACAGTTCTGGTGACTGGGAACTCCAAAATCAAGGTGCTGGCAGATTTGGTGTTTGGTGAGGGCCTGTTTCTTATGGATGATGCCTTTTTCTTGTGTCCTCACATGGCGGAAAGGATAAATAAACTTCCTCACGACTCTTGTACAGGAGCACTAATCACATTCGTAGGGTCGCCATGATTTGATCACCCCTAATGACACTACCACTTAATACAGAGTCTACCAAGAAATATATGCACTTTAGGGAAAGAAAAACTTGTATAAATATTTTAATACTAAATTTATTGAGACACCATGAGATTATTTATTAGCATGGCAAACTGCCATTTGGGGTAGCCTTGGGCATTGAGATTGCTGCACATACATTTTCAATTTTGCAGTGGGTTTTCTGTGACATACGACATCCTGTAGTAACACCGTCTGTTGAAAAAACGTCATACTATTTTTGTGTGTGTGAAGTGTGAATACATTTTGTTGGTGGACTCTGCTATTAGGGGATTAGGTTTCAACGTACTAAAGTAGGAGGAGGTACAAACAGTATGACCATGGCACTGAGCATATGTGCTATTATTTTAGTTATATTTAATTATGTATAATACCTAAAATCACTTCGTCTTAAAATATATTCTTATACCTCTGTATAATTTTTAGCCCTGCAAATAAAGTTCCTTACAAGTGTATTTTTTCATTCACACTAAAAATGCCAAATTCCTGTCAGGCCTGGTGCTGGTTACGGTGATGGGCAGCAGGAACAGAGGGTTTGGGAAGCCTGTGTCAGGCAGGCATCCTCTGGCTCCTTCTTCCTGATACACCTGAGAACTAGAACCCATGCAGTCACACTCTCCCTGGAGGGTTTTCTGACAGACACTACCACCACTGACTGAGCTTCTGGGAAGCAAAGTCAGTTTGACTCATCTGTGCTCAGCCAGGCCCTTCCGTAGCAGCTGACACACTGAGAAGCTCAGAAGCCTTGCTTCTTCAGAACCTCAAGGACTTGTTCTGCCAGGGAGTCTGTCCTGCATCCTTGCTTTTTGCCATCTCTCTACCTTTTCCTTCTCAGTTCACAGAACTCAGAGCACTGCATCTTAGAAACAACGTTTAACTTAATCTTTGACCCTACATCTGCCTCCTGTTGCCTAATTCCTCTCCACCCCTTCTATCAGATGTACGCTAAACTACTCCTCACTGCCGCTTAAACCTGAACCCAGTGTTGGGCATTTGCTCCATTGTCCTCTAAAAATGACCCTCTGATCTAAAATAAGCAGCTGTGTCTACTAAATTCTGTGGACATGTTTAGAACATGTTGAGCGTCTTGGCTCCACTGGGCTCCTCTGAGGGCTGCCTCCTTGAGATCCTGTACCTTTAGCTTTCACTGCACAGAGCCCTGCTGGTTTCCTTATCCCCTGTGGTTCTTTTCTTTCTTCCTTGGATACCTCTTTCTTTCCCTGACCCTGAATTGTGTGTGTTCATGGGTCCTGTTCTGTTGGGGCTCATTGCCCTTTCCCTAAGCACATACTCATGGGCAGTTTCTTTCCTTCTGTGGTGTGAGAGACTTGTCACACCCTCTTCTCCAGTTCCCAGGGACACCCACACCCAGACTCCAAATTCATCCATTAACCTCATGGATATTCACTCCTGCATGCACCCAGGCCCTTCTTTGGCATGACCAAGACTCCCCGACTTGCTCTGCCTCTTGAATTTTCTTTATCAAGGTGCCCATCCTAGATTCATCCTAGACCTCAATCCTGTGCATGGCACCTCCTTGTCCCTCATCCAGATATCCACAGTCAGGCGGTCACTGGGGTTGTCAGCTGTATTCTTTAAATATTTATCAGATTGACTTTTTTTTCATCTCTATTGAAGACCTCAGTATGTCTGATGCAGACACCCAGATAAGCCTTCGTGAGCCTCCAGTGATATACTTAAAACTAGAGGTGCCATTTTTACATTCACGATCTCATTTACTTCCCATTTAACAGTTACAGCACTAAGGTTTAGAAGGTTTTTTGTTCTCAGCATAAATATGTGAGAGTGTATATATTCATAAACATTTACTTATGCTTTAGCATTTCTATAGTTATTCATATCTTAAAACATTGTATACCATAAATTTATATATTTTTATGTTGAATTTTATTTTAAAGAGTAAAAAAACTAACAAAACAAGACAAAAATCAAAACAACATAAAAACAACCAAAATGATACATCACCTCAAAACAAAATGATCAGAATTAACAATGGTTGCTACATTACATACTGTTATCTTCACGCCTATAATCCCAGCACTTGGGAGGCTGAGGCAGGAGGATTGTTGCGAGTTTGAGGCCAGCCTGGACTACAAAGTGAGCTCAAGGCCAGCTTGAACTGCATAGCAAGACCGTGTCTCAAAAAGACAAAAAACAAAACAAAATTAAAAACCCATAAATTTATATTTTTATCAGTTCAGATTCCTGTTTCATATCTTGTTAAAGTTCACACACCCAGTAAGCCTAGAGCCACGTCATAAGGTTCCGGGTCTTCACTTCACACTCTGGGCTTCTGGTTGAAGGACAGTTGTAAACATGTCACTTGCTTGTGTAAACCTTTCGCTGGTTTACATTTCTTCCTGACCTGGACCCTGCACTCTTCTCCAGCCTTACCTGCTCCGCCTCTCTGCCTCCCGCTCCGTGCAGCGGCAGCCTTGACTGGTGAGCTGGCCAGCTGCCCGCCACTGCGTTGTTTCTACCCTCTGCGTCTGTGCCCTGGCTTTGCTCTCCGCTTGCCTGGAAAGAGCGGAGTGCTGGGCCCGCTGGCCAGCTCCACTGTTCTTCTGCCGTAAGCTTCCCGCCACCTGCTGGCTGGATGAGGCACTGCTCATTGTTCATCACCTGACTCCAAGCCCGGCCGCTGATTCTCTTGTGATGCTCTCCACATTGTGTTATGCGCGGTATGGCATTGTACCTGTGCTCCTTCTAATACTGTGGAATATTCTGAAAGCAAGAACCGCGCATTAATGATCCCTGTGTCCCAGTTCATAACAATCCATGTACCTAGTGGGAGCTCACCAGATTCTGGTGCATTTCTAAAACCTGTTTCAAAAATCATTTTAGTTCATTAAAAGAATTAATGATGAAATAATAAATAGGCAATTTCTAGCAGTAGCCTAAAATCAGTACTTTACTTTTTTACCTACAAAACTTACTTTCTTGGCCAGCGATATAGCTCGGTGACCCACTGCCTGCCTGGCAAGCACAAGGTCCTGAGTTAAATTCCCAGTACCAAAAAACTTTGTTTCTCTCTTTTTCTCGCTTCTTTCCTTCCTTCCTTCCTTCCTTCCTTCCTCCCTCCCTCCCTCCCTCCCTCCCTCCCTCCCTTCCTTCCTTCCTTCCTTTTTTAGTTTTTTAGTGCTAAGGACCAAACCCAGGGCCTCCCACTTGCTAGACAAGCATTCTACCACTGAGCTAAATCCCCAGCCCCTCTATTTTGAGACAGGGTCTCGCTATGTTGTTCAGGCTAGCCTCGAATTTGTGACAGTCCTCCTGCCTCAGCCTCCTAAGTTCTGGGAGTATAGGTATGCACTGCCATGCCTGCCCCTAGTATATTTTCCTGTAGCATTCTAAAAGTTTTCACTACTTAGTCTTTAAGGAACTTATTTTAGAGACTTGAGATAGTTTAATTTCATGTAAACTAATGAAAAGTATGTGCCTCAGACAGCTTTGGGCTGCTTAGTGGCTGTGTGACTTCCATGAACTAACAACTTTTGTGCATCTCCATTTCTTTCTCAATAGAAGGAGGATAATAATACCTACCTCATAAGATAATAGTGCATGAAAAATGCTTAGCACAGTGTCTGGAACAGTCAGTGAAATCTGCCCAGTAAAATAGTACCGGTTTTTATTAATTAAAGCAATATAATGTCAGTAATACAAGTTTTATTCTCTTTAATATAATGTTCAGTATTTAATTATGTAAACATTAACTCTAGACTTATATAAATATAACTCTTTCATAGTCTTAAATTATAAATGCCTTGTTGGTGAGCACTTTAGAGGCATTTATTCTTAGTGTAGGTTGGAGTTGCACCCCCTTCGTGGTTTTGACAGTGAAGTTTGGCGGGAATGGCCTCCAGAAACAAAAACCTAACACCTAGATGGTGAGCCCATCTCAGTGAGAAGTCAAACTTTTGTCCTGCAAATGTGTCCCACCTAGTAGCTTTTGCAGAGTAGATTGTTTGTCCTCCATTGCTAGTGAAGGGATTGGATTTCTCAAGTGCTGTGGTCACAGTCCTCAATGTAAGACTTGTAGTGCTTTATGTTTTCTCAATGTTTTTCCTTTCAGAAATGAGAATTTTAAAAAGCAAAGCAGAAACAGCCACCTCTTTTGAGGGCCCACATTTCCTTCTGAGTAACTTTTTCCCAAAAATCTTTTTAGGCTCCTCAAAAAAAACACACCAAGAAATCACCAGAACCCTCCTTGGGACATAAACATATCATAAGACTGCAAAGAAGAGGTGTGGTTTGTTTATTCACATGAATATTATGTGTTAAAAGCAGTATTCTCATTTTTCTGTGTTGGGTTCAAGATGAGAATGTCGGGGAGGCGTATGGAGGCTGGAGTGGTTTGCAGCTGACTCTGCCAGTGTGGTCTCCCTTTTGTTAGAGCAGAAGTTATAGGTAGAGGGCCTGGAGATAAAGATACTCTTGATAAGTTGTGACATCAAGCATCTGGCAAATAAGTTCTTTTGATTTGTAAAACTGGGTGGGAGGTTACCAAAGCCAGCCTTCTCCTTTGCAGTTCTGCCTTTGCTGTTTATTCAAGTGCAGTAGTTTTCCAGTATCCTGATCCAGAAGCCGTGTCAGGACCACACTGTCCATATTCAAGCCTTGTTCTTTCTCAGATCAGTTAAAGCCTTCTGACCAGCCTGGATTAGCCTCTCTGCCTAGGCTCTATTTTATTGTGTTGCTTCCCCATCAGATTTTTTCCTCTCCTCTCTCAACTAGGGAGAAAAGGAAAAGAAACATAATGCTGGCACCTGCATCTTGTGCTCCTGATTCACAAGGCTTCAGCCCTTGTTCTCTGAATAAACTGATTCTTCACACCTCTGTCATTTTGTGCGTACAGTTGTCTTTGCCAGGAACATCCAGCTCTGTTAGTTGTTCCGGCTCTGTGTGAATGTCCTGAGATGAAGGGAAGGAAGAGAGAAGTAGATCATGTTCAGTAAGACCCCAGGGGACCTGCACAGGGAGGGTAGACTTCTCCAGACCTCAGTTGTTGCCTGGCTCCTACCAAGCGCTCAATGAGTGCTACCCAAGTACTGGGTAAAACATAATTCCTTAAGAGTGTCTCCATGCCAGCTGCAGTCAGAAGCAATAGCCATGAAGAGAGCCCAGGGGATTGGCCCTTGTGCTGCCCTTGCAGGAATATCCAAGATTTGGTTTAATTGGAAACTTGTATTTAAGATATTGAAAACATCCTGTTTATAAGAAAATAATAGCCCACTGTCCTGTCCATGGAAAACCAAGCTCAGGCAAGCCCTCCTGGAAACATTTCTAGTTATGTGGTAAGTCTCCTGCTGGGCCTAGTTTACACATCTGCAGATGAGGGTTGTATTAGATATTTGATCATTCCCAACATTCTTTCTAGCCAGATGCTGTGAATTCCTTTAAAAAGGAGTGTATACTACATGTTTCTGAGTACTGCTTGATTTATATTTAAAGTCATGTCACAAAGCAGAATAAATAAAGGAGAAATACAACTTTCTGTAATACATATTAAACATTGTTTTTCACTAGATGGCACCCTTGTATTAGTAGGAAGACTTTCTCTTCAAGTTACAGGACTTCTGGAGGCCTGTGAGAATAGATGGCAGTGAATCAATAGCTGAAACTGAGGAGTAAGTTAAGAAAAAAGAAAAACAGGTGTTTTTTTTGTCACTGTCTCTTTACTTGGTCATTAAAATGTGAGTTAATGAAAATCTGCAACTTTGTTATATTGCCCTGAAGGAGATTGTTTTATAAATGTTTCTTAATTATAAAATTACTCAAAATTAAAAATGAGCTTAATTTGCTTTATGAGAAAGGATGTTGTATTTCACAAGTCCTCTGCTGAGATGGTTTGTGGGAGCATGAAGTTGGTAAATCTTCCATTTACATCCTTAGCTTCAAAAGCCAGATTAGTCCAAGGAAATCAGAAACAACACCCAGTGACCAAGATGACTAAATTCTGTAGCACTCTGAAGTACGAGAGTCATTTTTAGTAAAAAATTTGATTTGTGATTCTGTAGTAGGGGTTGAATTTTTAAGTAACTTACTAATAAATGGAACAAGCAGGCTGGGGTTATAGCTCAGTGGCATAAGCACTTGGGTCCTGAGTTCGATCCCCAGTACAGCAAAAAAAATTTTAAAAAATGTAACAAGTGGTATATTTTAATTTTCATTTCTATCATAACAAATGATATGGCATATCTTTTCATATGCTTATCTGCCATCTGTGTATCTTTATTGATAAAGTATCTATTCAGGTCATTTGTCTTTACTTTTTTTAACTTTGGGGTTTTATTTATTTATTTATTTATTTATTTTTGTCTTTTTGAGATCGTTCAGGCTGGCCTTGAGCTCACTTTGTATCCCAGGCTGGCCTCGAACTCTCAACAATCCTCCTGCCTCAGCCTGCCAACTGCTGGTATTACAGGCATGCACCATCATGCCCGGCCATTTGTCTTTTTTGAAAGAGACAGAGACAGCTACAGGATGTGTCTTCTAGGCTGGCCCCAGACTGTCAGACTCAAACAGTTTTCTTCAGCCTCCTGAGTGCAGGAACTATAGGCATGTGCTTTTCAGTTTTTGTTTTTTTATTGAGATTTAAGAATTATTTCTGTATTTTGGGTAGAAATCTTTTATCAGATGTGTTTAGCAAATATTTTCTCCCAGTCTGTGGCTTGTGTTGATATTCTCTTAATAGTGTCTTTCATGAAGCACAGGTTTTTAATTTTAATAAAGTGTACAACATAACTATTTTTCTCTTTCATGGATGATGCATTTGGTATTGTATCTAAAACCTCATTACCAAACCCAAGGT
Source organism: Dinomys branickii (assembly GCA_004027595.1). Lineage (NCBI taxonomy): Eukaryota > Metazoa > Chordata > Mammalia > Rodentia > Dinomyidae > Dinomys > Dinomys branickii. The sequence continues at coordinate 113,423 of PVLD010003499.1, read as the reverse complement.
TACATAGATTTTTTTTTTCCTGTGCTTATTAGATAGGTCTGTGATTCATTTGGAGTTCATTTTTTGTGAGCAGCTCTGTCTCTAGGTTCATTTCTTTACCTGTGCACATCATATCAAATGGTGCTGGAACCATCTGATGAAAAAACTCTCCTGTCCCTGTTGAATTTCCTTTTGTTTGTCAAAGGCAGTTGATTATAGATTTGTTTCTGGGCTGTCAAATCAGTTGTGTCAAAGTAAGTCCCGAAACCTGGGGGTAGTGTAAGTCTTCCAACCCGTCCCCTCCCCAAACCGAAAGTTACATAGATTTTTTTTTTTTCCTGTGTTTTGTATTTTACAGATAGGTATGTGATTCATTTGGAGTTTGGTGGTTTATTTTTGTATAAATCCTTTGTCTTTCCACATAAACTTTAAGATGTGTATAAAATAGTTCCCTGGGATTTTGGTTCAAATTGTGTTGAATCTGTAGATCAATTGGGGGAGATGGCATCTTACTGATATTTAGTCTTTCAATACAGAGACATAGAATATCTCTCCATTTTTTTCCCTCCAGCACTGGGAATTGAGAGATTGAACCCAGGGAGTTCTGAGCTACTTTCCTGGCCCTTTTTGCCTTTTTTTTTTTTTTTTTTTTTTAAAGTTGACAGGGTCTCACTGAGTTGCCCAGGTTGGCTTTAAACTTGATCCATCTCTACTCTGAGCTAGACTTGCTTTGATTTCTTTCATCATTGTTTTATAGTTTTCCACATACAAATCCTCTACCTATTTTGTTAGAGTTATACCTAAGTATTTGTCTTGAATGTTATTATAAAGGGTATATATATATTTTTACTTTTATGTTCTAGTTGCTTATTGTTAGTGTATAGGAAAGCAACACTTTTACATATGGACCTTGTATCCAGGGATCTTTCTATACTTGCTTATAGTTCCAGGATTGTGTGTGTGTCTTCCTAGGGATTTAGTATATTGAGAATGATGTTGTCTTTGAATAAAGACATTCTTCCTTTGTAGTCTGCATGTCTTTTCTTTTTTGTCTTACTGCATTATGCTCTTTATTCAATAAGATGAAGCTATTCTTTGCTCAGTTTTCTCCCCAGCCAATTTTGAAGGAATATGTATTTCCTACTTCATTTTTATCAAGGTATAAAATTCAATGTAAGTATTCTTTTTTTTAAAATAAAGATCTTCTGAGTCCTTATTTTTCATCCACTGGACTTGTCTAGCACTGACAATGACAGTGATGATGTTAAAAGTCCCCAAATTTTAGTGGATTTCTAATTTTCTTAGCATCTTCTATAGCATTTGATTTAACAGAAGTTGTTGCTGTGTCAATTTGGAGCACAGATATTTGTAACTCTTAACTTCATTTTGGCATTAAAACAATGTTTTCTTTGTGGGCTGTAATGTTTTCTTGCCCTGAATTCTGCTTTGTCTGATACTGGGACCATAATCCAGGCTTCGTTTTGCTTGTTTTATTTGTGTCCCCTTTAACCCACTTTTTTTATTAGCATAGAGTTTCCCATTTTCTGCTTGCATTATTTCTTCTTTCAGAACACATAAATATTTACCTATTCTTTTTCCCTGTGCCAGCCTTTTAGCCTTAAGTTCACACTTATTAAAAGTCTACATTACATTAAGTGTTCACTGTCAATCCTTTTGCTGAAATTCCCCAACACCTTTTAGTTGGATGAAGATTATACTGTAACAGTGTCAGCTCTGTGAAGAGTTAAGAGATCTTACCTTACTTACGGTTTAATAAGTTAATTGGTTACTCCTTCAAGAATGGTGGCAGGAAACACAAGACTCTTGGGTCAGAGACTGGACCTCATTACCCATGACAAAAGCAGCAGACACAGCTCCGTGTTCATTTGTATCTGTTCTTCATGTCTCCTACAGCCTATGAGGATGACGTAAGTGGGTTTCTATGAACGTCTAGACATGCAGTGGTTTGTATTTCAAAAGAGAGTGCAGAACTCGGGATCTGCTGCATTTGTAATAAGAGCACTTTATTTGGGAGCAGTTGCTGCCTGATCCCCCGAGGATACCTCCTGAAGGTACAACTTCAGGGAACTCCCTGGGAAGAGCGATGAATGCATTGCTTTCGGAACACCGGCCTAGGGCTGTGCAGGCTGCTGAAGGCCCTGGGAGATTATCTCTCCCAGAAAGCCCAAAAGAGCTGGTAGCGTGGGGTTCCCTGAATTCCTAAGTAACTTTCTGTAGTTTCATATCTGAAGGACTAATTTGCTAGACTCAAAATCCTTTGTTTATTTTTCTCTCACATTTCTTAAAAATGCTTCGTCATTGCTTTTATATGGTAAAAAGACCCAATATCTGCAAAAGGTGAGATAATTAGGTTGACATGAGACTTCCCAAGAAGTAGTAGTTTTACTAAGATGTGCCTCAGAGTTGACTGTTATAGGAGTTTTCCAGCGCCTCAGTAAACCTTTCCAGTGTGCAGATTTGGGCGTTCTTTTTCTGGAAAGTGTTATTGGATTACAGTTTCAAATTTTAGTTTTGTTTCAATATTCTGGCTTTCTTTTTCAGAAACTCCAAATATATGTGTATTGACTCATCTGACTTCCAACTACTTTTTCTCTGATCCCTTTTACTCCTTTTTTGTCCCTTTTTATTCACTTAATTATTTTGCTTCCATTTTTCGGTTTTTGCTCACATCTATTCTTAACCTTAGACTTTAGAGTTCATTCCAGATACAATTTTGTCTTTCTTACATGTGTCAACCTCAGTCAGTTTTTACTTCATTTCTACCTGCTCTTTCCCCATTTCTGGTCTCAATTTTTAAACTTAGTTAAAAGTATCCTTTTAACCTGGGCACAGTGGTGAATACCGGTAATCCCAGTTCACAAGTTTGAGCCCAGCCTGCACAATTTAGTGAGACTGGGTCTCAAAATATTTTTTAAAAGGCTGAAGGTATAGTTCAGGGGCCTTGGGTTCAGTCCTCAGCAGTGCAAAATAAATGCCTATATAAGGCTATCGAGTACAGTGTGGAGTACAGAGTTAGCTTCCTTTGTGGGTTTTTGTTTTTTGGGTTTTTTTGGAGGGCCTTTTCAGTAGCTATATTGCCTTGTTCATATTTTTCTGTTTCTTTCTAATAATAGTTTTGTATAATTGTAAATGTAGTAAAGTGTAGTCCCTTCTGTGAATGGCCAGGCCTGAGGAGTCTGCGGGGAAGGGGCTGAAATCCTGGTGATTTAAGCTCCTTTTGTAGCATTCTGGATTTCCTCCTGCTTCCCCTCAGCATCCAGTCACTAGAGGGCCCCATCTCCTCTCTGTATCCATTTTTCCCGCTAGCAGTGCCTTTTTCGGAGCGATGATGCGTTTGAGGACTGTTTCCTGGTGTTTGGGTGCTTAAACACCTCCTTGGGAGTGATTAGGTGCTCTGCTTTGCCCTTCTCTTCAGGGCATTTTCCCAAAATCTCTTTCTGTAGAGGTTCACAAGGGAAACTCAGGAGATAGAAGTACTGGAATTTGGAATGTATTTGTTTTTTAACAGATTATTTGAGCTTGTAATAGTTCATACCTTAATTGTGCTAAGGGTCTGAGTTTTGTAGAGCTGTATTGTTGATCTGTGTGGATTTTGAGATTTACAGTATTCAGTGGTACAGATGAATTTCGATTTTTAAACCAGTGCTTTGTTTGTTAAATATGTAGGGATTTGTTTCTGTTGGTTTGGTTCGGTTTTTATTTTTGATCAGGTCTCACTGTGTAGTTCAGACTGGCCTTGAACTCACTATTTAGAACAGGCTGGCTTTAAACTCACAGTTCTCTTCCCTCAGCCTCCCAAGTATTGGAATGACAGGTATTTATTTACCACACCTCGCTTTGTTTTTGTTTTGTTTCTAGAGCATGAGGATCAAATTCAGGGCTTTCCACATTGTAGGTGGTTTTAGTTTTTAATGTTATTATTATTTACTTGTTTGTTTTACTGCAGTGCTGGGAATTGAACCCAGGGCCTCATGCATGGTAAGCAAGCATTCAAACACTGAGCTATACCCTCAGCACCTATAGATCCTTTTCAAGTGTATAATTGTATCTGTAGGCATATCTTTACACAGCTGTGATTAATCCCTATGAGTAGGTTCCTGGAAGTAGGTCACATGTAATCTCATTTTGAGGCTTTCACTAATACGCACTCCCCAGTGGCCCTCCAGAAAACCTAGAAGCATCTACTGAGTTTGTGCTGGAGGCAGACACAGCGCTGACCAAGACAGAGGATGCTACACTCACAGACACAGGCCAGCTGCGAGCCCAGGAGACAGACGGCACAGAGGAACACACAGAAGGGAGGTCACCGTGCTGTCCTGTTGGGAACAAACTCACCTGTCTTTCCCACACACTGCCCCAGGTTGCCTACCTTAATGGGGCCTGAGTCTTGGCGCTTCCTTTGCTGCTCCTCAGGGCGAAGCCCCCACCAGCGCCTCACCCAGCTGTTGTCCCGCGTCTCGGACATCTGTATGTGTCCTGACATTCTTTTTCACTGTGCCCCTCAAATGTTGGCGCTCCTGGGCTTTGGCTCTTGACCTTTCTCTTCTGTACACAGTCTGGCCGTGTGCCCTCACTGTCCTTCTCGGTGGCTCCCACATACCCACTTCTGGGCCACAGCCTTCTGAGTGTCCATCCCAGCTGCCAGAGAGACATTTCTGGCTGTTCACTCTGCCGATACCGTGTTCACTCTCAGCATGTCCAGAACTTATCTTGTTGCCTCACAGACTTGCTTTCTCCTATTCTCTAGATGGTGGCACCAGTAGTTTCTCCCTAGTTTCCAAAGAAAGCTGGGGTCAGCCTTTTTCACACCACCACTTGCTTCTCTCACTGCCTCTTTTCCCTCTGAGAACATTTATTTTTCTGCCACTCCTTGTTACCCTTTCTTTAAAGTTCTATTTGCCCTCTCATCTACTCTAAAATCTATCATCTTTTCTTATATATTCTCTTGCATATTTCTTGTCTCTTAATTTTTGCTTATTGTCTCTAGTTCTTTCCCACTTGCTTTCTCAGTTTCTCTGCTTCATTTCTTCATCTCAGGCTCTCCTCAGTCCTCACTTCCCAGGCACCAGTCTGGCCACGTGCCTTGCCTTCCTTTTAGAAAACTTGAGTTCTAATGGGACAGCTGGATGCTGTTCATTTCTAAACCCTGGAGTGGGGCAGGTTGCAAAGTATTAGATGCTTCTAGGATGGAAACCAACTCACACTTTCCTCTTCTCCTACACTAAGGTAGGCCCCAGTGTTTGTCTTCTGAGCACACTTGAATTCTCAAATGACTGGTCTGGTGTGCACCAAAGGCCACAGTTACAATTTTGGGGCAGGAAACACCTCAGAAAACCTCAAGCCTGATCAGAGAGGCCTGAACGATCAGGAGTGAAGGCTTTAAAGGAGTGTCAGTCAGTGTGCATCGGTTAATCCTGATGGTTTGGGTGCTGGCTCTTTGCAGCCTTCTTGAGACATAGCTCATCTTTAGATTTATCACAGTTGCAGCCTGGAGAAGCATGACTAATAATTCCAGGAGGCAGTTGAGTTGAATAAAGTGTTTTGAATTCCTAAGTTCTATTAATGACAGCTGCTCAGAAAGGAATCAAGAGTCTATAAATAATGTCAGATTAGCACCTTGAATAGACTGTCAGGAATCAAATAGACAGCTTGTTCATACAGATTTTTGGAGATAGAATATATCGCTCCCTATTGACTTAAAAAGGACTGGGGGGGGGAAGAAAGTGAATGTGACAGTTTAAGGCAGGAATAATTTTTCAACCTTTATATACTTTAAAGTTTTTTTTAGTCCTCCCAGGGCCTGGTATATGCTGAGCTTGCACTTTATCACTGAAGTATATCTTCAGTCCTTGTTTAATTTTTGAAAAGAAGGTAAGGTAGAATTTTAGAAATCAGTTTAATTCATTATACTTCTGAAAGGACATAGGGATATGTTGGTCTACCCTTCTGCCATGATCAGAATGGTTATTGGTTCCAGAGAATAATCACACAATTGATAGTTTCCCTAAATGTTACTTGACATTAGAAATATGCTTCTAATGAAAGGTTCTATAGTAATCTTTCTTCTTGAAGTTGTAGTTTTATATTCATACATTAAAAATTATGTAAAACAAGAGTGGTTTAAGACAGTTGTTTATGTCATGTCTCATGGTGTCTATGGGCCAGGAGTTCAGGAGCAGCTTAGTTGGATAGTGCTGGGTCAGTGTCTTAAGCAGCTGATGTCAACATGTGGTCTAGGGCTGTAGCCTTCTGGATGTTGGGCTGGAATGGGAGGGTAGCTGTTGGCAGGAAGTCTTACTTCCTCACTCATTGGGCCTCTCTACATGGCCGTGCTGGAATGTCCCTGCTGACATAGCAGCTGGCCTCTCATTTTGAGAGGAAGAGGAAGCCATAGTGCCTATTACGATCTAGTCTCAAAAGTCACACACCTTTGCTTTTTCTTTTTTAGAGGCAGGGGGCTAAGTACACACCACGCTTCCAGGAAGGAGAATTAGCTCTACCTCTTGAAGAGAGGTATTTCAAACATTTTGTAGGTTTATTTTACCACTTCTATGGGCTTATTTTGCCTGATTGTTTCTTTTCTGGGGTTGAAAGAAGTATAGCTCAGTAATTAAGAGCATGGACTCTGAAGCTACACTGCCTGGGTTTGAGCCTGGTCCTAGCATTTCCTCACTGTGTTATTTAGTAAGTGTGAGTTACTTACCTTCTCCTGTGCACAGTGAGGAAGATCACACCTACCTCAGAGGACAGTGTGACAAGGACATTAGCTAATACAGATGTAGCAACAACCTGATGCACGGGAAATTTTAGCTTTTAGTATCATTGTAGTTTGAGCAGCAATTTCTCTCTTCATTTCTGCATAATCTAAAATACTGCTGGGCCAGCAGACCCCACCTGCCGCCTAATTTCTAGCCTCCTTGGCAGACCTTTAGGAATCCATGTATGTACAGTAGGAGCCAGGTGAGCTGATGGCTCCGTGCACCTGGGCTTGGAGCTGCGCAGTGAATCCCCTGCGGAGAGTGTCACCCTTTTGCTCTGAGACTTTCACCTGGAAGGGGCTTGCTGCTAAAGGCCTTCCACCAGAAGGGACTTGATGAGCCTGGTCTGGCACCTGGAATCTTAATGTTCGTCCAATACTCAGTCCATAAATATTAAATTTCTTCAGACTTAATGCAAGGAAGTCTTCATAGTAAAAAAGATACCGAGAAGAATCGAGTAAAGCACGTATTTCCCTCTTCATCTGAGACTATGGCTGATTTGTGTAGATGGCTATAATATAGTACTTACGGGGTGGAAAGTTTTTCCTTAAAATAAACTGCATGGGGGGCAGGGGGCAATCACAATTCTAGTACTTTAAAAGGAAAATTACTTATTAATGGGCAACCAACTATTTATACTAAATACTTTCTCACTGAACGTTGCATTATATCTGGTAGATCTTGACCTGGCATTGAGTTACTGCATTCTTGGCTCCAGAAAGAAGATTTTGAATGATGCTATGAATACCACATGTCAAAATTCCAAAAGGAAGCAAGTGTTTTAAACTTTTGTTTGTTTTGTTTTGGTACTGGGAATCGAACTCAGGACCTCATACTTGACAGGAAGGCACTGTGCCACTAAGCTATATCCCTGGCCCAAAATTTTCGAACATAAAATACTAATTTTTTTTTAAAGATATGAACTCATAGATGTTTCAGAAAATTGTTCACCAATTAGAAATTATTATACCAGATATCCACCATATTTTTTAATGATACCATTAGTTTTTGTGAATGAAACAAGTAATTGAAATATTTTCATATTAAATGAGAATGCTGCATTAATTCTCGACTCTGGTATAGTTTGTTTGACCTCTTAAGCCCATTGAAATTCCCTTCAGATTTTGGGTTCATCCTCTCAACTATAAAAAGATACGTAGCTTCAGTGGCACAGTGCCTGCCTGGCAAGCTCATGGTCCTGAGTTTAATTCCCAGTACAAAAAAAAAATGGGTAAAAGTATTGCATTTGACCACAAACCAGAGCTCTGAGTACTTTGGCTTTCACCAAATAGAGATTTCTTTTTCTCTTTTTCTTTTCTTTTTTCTTTTTTTGCAGTACTGGGGACTAAACCCAGAGCCTTTGCACTGAACTACATGTCTAGCCTTTTAAAACATTCTTTATTTTTTATCTTGAGATAGGATCTGTAAATCTGTCAATTGCCCAAATGGGACTCAGTTTGCAGTCCTCCTGCCTCAGCCTCCCAAAATGCTGGGATTATAGGTGTGAGCTATCATGTCTGGCTGGAATTTAGTTTTTGTAGACCTGGTCTGCCATCCTTAGTGTATGACTTCTGTCTTGTGCTTGTGGTCCCATCGTTACACGATATTAGTGATAAGTTATGTGATGTTGTGTTCACATTACAGTGTACTCGCTTCAGCAGCACATACACACATTACGAGCAGAAAATTGTTGTACAAGCAAAACTTTCTAGAAACTCAGTTTACTTTCTTAGTGATGAGAACTATACCATGTGGCTTTCTTGAGCTGCAAGGGATTCCAAGGAGGCTAGCGTTTTTGCAGGATACATTGCTATCCCCAAAACTGATCAGTATTCCGTTAGTGAAGAAGGGAGGGAGATTGCACAGGAGGTAAGCAGCTAGAGTTGTCTGCCAAAAAAGGTTTGGATGGTGCTACAGTCCTGAGTCAACAGAGCAATCTATGAGCCCATCCACTTGGCCATAGAATATAGGGACATTGTTGTACTTGGCGTGAATAATTGATTTGCTTTACTTTTAAAGTTGAAATTGAGAAGCAGAAACATAGATTGGCTTACCCTTAGGGGACATGTATGGTCTCATTCTCGGTATGGGTCTTTCACGTGATCTCATTTTCCTCCCAACAAAGTCCTGATAAGTAGGTTTACTTGACTAAATAGTCTTCCAAAAGTTATTTTCAGTTTAGATTTTTATCATGAACTTTTTTTGCTAAAATGATTGTAAATCCATTTTCAAAATAATTGCATATTGTTTTGGTAGAAATTATACCCCTTTTGATTTTCAACAGAATTTCAATATAATGGCTACTAAATCAAGTTGTGTTTTCTTTAGGGAAAATATTTTATTTCTAATACAGAAATATCATATACACTGTAAAAAATGAGCTAATAATTGAAATACATGAAGGTAAAAATAACCTTTGATCCCATTATTGACAAATAGTTGTTTTCATGATATATTTTTAGGAATATATTTTGGAATTATTTAAGAGGATTAGCTGAGATAGGCTAATATAATCTTGATAGAAAAATTCAAAAAACTTTGACTAAGTTACTCCATTTCAGCTCTTTTCTTTCCATTTTTAAAAATCTTATTGGTACATTATATATATGTATTATACATATATATATGTATATGTATGTGTGTGTGTGTGTGTGTGTGTGTGTGTATATATATATATATATATATATATATAATGATAATGTTCATCATAGGGAGTTTGTGCCTGTACATGTTTTATCTTGATTCTTTTTTCCCCATTCTCCTTCCCTACCTTTCAACCTGTTTCCTTGCTTATTTACAAAAGATTTCTTTTTGGTTTTTTCCTTCTATTTTTTTGCCTTTTCCCTTCTGTCCATTCCCCCTGCCCCTCCCTTGTTCCCCTTCTCATTTGAACATTTTCTTCCCATTTCCCAATATCTGTTATACATTTTGGTCCTTATTTATTCTTACACCAGAGAAACTATGTAGTATTTAAACATGTGTATCTGATTTATTTCACTTAAGACTATGGTCTCAAGGTGCATCTATGTAGCTAGAAATGTCTCAAGCTTATCTTTCTTTATGGCAGAGTCATACTCCATTTTATTTTTAAAAACCTACATCTTTATCTGTTTACTGGTTAATGGGCACTTGAGCTGTTCCCAAGATTTAGCTATTACAAACTGTGTTGCTATAAACTTGGGTGTGCATATATTGCTGCAGCTGCTTTTAGTTCTTTCAGGAAGATACCAAGAAGGGGACTAGCTGGGTTGAACGCAACCTCTAGTCCTAATTTTTTGAGGAATCTACACTGATTTCCACAGTGGTTGCACCAGTGTATATTCCCATCCACAGTGAAAAAGGTGTCCTTTTTCCCCACAGCCTCACCAACATTTATTGATTGATTTCTTGATAATAGCCCTTCTTTCTAGAGTAAGACAGAATCTCAGCACTGTTTTAATTGCATTTCTTAAATGAACACTGGTGTTGAACATTTTTACGTATATTTATTTGCCATTTCTGCTTCATCTGAGAAGTGTCCTATTTATTTCAGATGCCTACCTCTGGATTAGGTCTTTAAATTTGGGGGGTCTGGGGTTTTGTTTTTTTTTTTAGTTTTGGGTTCTTTATATATTCTAGATATTAGGCCTTTGTCTGAGGAACAGCTGCCCCAACTTTTTCCCATATTATGTAGTGTTTCTTTTACTATGCAAAAGCTTTTTAATAAAAAGATCTGGAGTGAGGATATAGCTCAGGGACACAGTGCCTACCTGGCAAGTGCAGGGTCCTGAGTTCAATATCTGGTACATACTCTGCCCAAACAAAGGACAAGAAGATCCTAGTTGTTGATTCATTGTGATAGTTCCTTGCAATCAGGATTTTATTCATAAAGTCTTTGCCTATTACAATATCTTCAAGAGTTCTACCTATTCTGTCCTCCAGGAGATGTAGTGTGTCTGTTCTAATATTTAGATCTTTGATCCATTTAAATTGTAGTTTAGTGCATGGTGAAAGATATGGGTCTAGTTTTACTCTTCACCATGTTTAGGAAAGAGGCTGTCTCTCTTCCAGGGAAAGTGTTTGGCTCCTTTGTCAAAGATAAGGTTGCTGAATGTGTTTGGAGTTGTCATCTTCAGATCTGTTCCACTGATCTTCAGGTCTTGGTTTTTGTTGTTGTTGTTTCTAGTACCATGCTGTTTTTATCACAATAGCTTTGTAGTATAATTTCAAGTCAAGGATTGTAATATCCCCTGCCTTGCCTTTGTTGCCCAGAATTGCTTTTGCTATTTTAGGTCTCTTCTGGTTCCAAACAAATTTTAGAATTGTTTTCTTTAATTCTATGAGATATGCTAATGGTATTTTGATTGGGATTTCTTTAAATCTGTGTAACAATTTTGGAAGTATAGCCATTTTCACTATATTGGTTCTTCCTATCCAAGAACAAGGAATATCTTTCCATTTTCTGATATTCCCCTTTGCACTCCTTTTTAATTGTATTGTCATTTTCAACATGTAGATCTTTCACTGACTTTGTTAGATTGATTCCTAGGTCTGTCTGTCTGTCTTTCTCTTTTGGATGCTATTGTGAAAGGTGTTATTTCCCTAAGTTTCCTCTCAGTGAGTTTGTGTACAGCTTTTGAATGTTGACTTTGTATCCAGCTATGCAGCTGAATTTGGTGATTAAATCTAGGAGTCTTTTGGTAGAGTTTTGGGGGTCTTCTATGTAGAGTATCATGTCATGTGCAAATAATAATAATTTAATGTCTTCTTTTCATATCCTTATTCTTTTTATGTCTATTCTTATCTAGTTGCTGTCACTAATGTTTCCAGAACTATATTGAGTAAGAGTGGTTACAGGGGACATCCTTGTCTTGTTCCTGATTTTAGAGTGAAAGCATTCAGGTTTTGTATGTTTGTCATAGGTGGCTTTATCAGATTGAAATATTCCAATTTTCTGTAGGATTTTTACCATGAATGCATATTGGACTTTATCAAATGCTTTTTCTGCATCTATTAAGATGATCATATGTTTTTTTGTTTTTGGCTCTGTTAATATGGTGTATTACGTTTATTGATTTGCATATGTTGAACCATCCTTGCATTCCTGGGATGAATCCCACTTAATGATTTCATTCTTTCTGTTTGCCAGTATCTTACTGAAGGTTTTTGCATCTGTGTTCTTTAGGGAGATTGGCCTGTAGTTCTCTTTTTTGGTTGGGTCTGGAAAAACTATCTTTCCGTATGCTGAAGACTAAAACTAGACCCATGTCTTTCAGGATAATGTTTGTTTCCAGGAATGACTTTGGGAATATTGCTGCCTTTTCAGTTTCATTAAAGAGTTTGAGAAGTAGCAGCATTAGTAGCAGAATTTCTTTAGAATTTAGTAGTGAATCTGTCAGGGCCTGGGCTTTTCTTTGTTCATAGATTTTTCTATTACATCTTCAATTTCTTGGACTGATACTGAGTTAATTAGAATTTTTAGACCTTCTTGATTCAGTTTTGGTAATTCATATGTATCTAGGAATCTATCTGCTGTTTACCTTCCTATTAAAATGCAGGCTCTCGAAGTAGGTATTGATGATCTTCTGAATTTCTGCAGGATCTGTTGTGATTTTACCCTTTCCATTCCTAATTACACAAATTTGTCTTTTCTTTCTCTTTTTGATAAGTTTGGGTAAGGGTTTTTCAGTTTTATTTTATCTTATAAAGAACCAACTTGATTTATTGATTCTTTCCAATTTTTTTGTCTCAATTGCATTTAATTTTGTATGTTCTGTTGGCAATATTGTGTAATTATAGAAACTGTCTGATTTCATCTTTGACCATTTGGAGTTGTATATGTCTTTTTTTTTTTTCCTTTTGTACCAGGAGTCAAACTCAGGACCTTGCACTTGCCAGGCAGGCGCTGTGCCACTGAGCTATATCCCTAACCCTCCACACGTCTTATTTCTATATGTCAAATTCTTTTTCCATTTTGGAAAGTTTTCTGCTTCTTTCTTACTTCTGTGAATGGGTTTCTATATCATAGGCACTATCTCCTGCTTTTTCATTGACTCCAGTCAATCTTAAGTTACTCTTTATATCACCTAACAGCTGCTGGATTGATTTTTCATGGTCCCTTGCTATTTTTAAGAAATCTTTCTTTTTATGATCACTAACCACAATCCTGCCTTGTATATTTGATATTCTGTCCCCACATTGACTCATTCTGCTGCATAGACTTTCAGTGGAGTTTTTAATCTCCTAGATATGTTTGTATCTGTTTCATGGATTCCATTTGTTTCTTATATTGGACGCTGATGGTTTGCATCATTTGCCTAAGCTCCTCTATTTTTTTAATCAGATTTTATTGGTACATTATAGATCTACATAATGATCGCATTCATTATAGAGAATTTGTACCTGTACATGGTATAACTTGGGTTTTTCCCATTCCCCTTCCTTCCCTTTGACGCCTCCTCCCCTCTCCATTTACAAAAGCTTGTTTCCATTTTTTCCTTCTTTTCTCTTTTTTTCCTTCTTTCCTTCCTCCCCCTGCTTCCTATTTCCCCTCCCCATTTAATCATTTCCTTCCTATTTCACAATACCTGTTATACATTTACATTTATACTTTTAGTTTCTCACAAAAAATATGGAGCATTTCATGAATTTGCATGTCATCCTTGTGCAGGAGCCATGCTAATCTCTGCATTCCAGTTTTTTAGTATATGTGCTGCTAAAGCGAGCACTTCTCTATTTTTTTTTTATCTGTATCTGCTCTAGAGTCATTAACCATGTCTTTCCTATGATCATGAACATCTCTGTAGTTATCTGAGAAATTACTTCTGGTTTGATTTTTTTTCTAGAGCCCCATTCATGTACTTTGTTACTTCTATCATTACCACTTCAGAAAGTCCAGGTGGGTAGCTTTCAAATTGTTCTACCTCATTGCTCCCTGGGTTTGCCTTTGGTGAGCTGGAAATCTGCTGTTGTATCTTGCTTATATGTTGTCTCATTTTCTATTTTTTTTAAAGTTTGATCCTGGGTTGATACTTATAAATTGTTTATGGTAAGCAACTTTATTGTTAGTATTTAGAACCCTTAGGAAATGACTGCTTCTTCAAGGTATCTTCCAGGTATAGCTGGTTTTTGGATTTTGAGTCTATTCAAGATCCTACCTCTTCGATTTGTTGGGGATGAAGAGTTGCTGCCTATTTGGCCTAGCCCCTGGCTGTTTGGCTCCAGTCTATAGTATTATGTGACCCTTTGGCAATCTCAGTTTTGTCACCTTGGCTAAAGTTTAACAATCAGCAACAGACACAGCCTAGACATGATAAACAGTAGTAATTATTAATTTGTCACCTTTAATCAACCGTTTGAACTAGATTTGTGGCTATATAACGATATCTAAAATGAACCAGAAAATTGTATACAGTAAATATGTCCTCAGTATGGTGACTTTACCTTAAGGGGAAAAGATTTCAAAGGGATTAGGGGGGAAAATAGAGAGAAAAAGAGGAAGAGATTAGAAGCGAAGCTGGAGGACAAAGGAAGATGGCACAAACTTTGGGAAACTAGTGAAGAAGACAGGAGGGAAATGGAAGGAATAAAAACAAGAACAGAACGGAACAACAACAAAAAATATAAAAGTGTTCACACTCATAAGAATAAGAACAAGAAATAGAGGGAAAAAGAAAAATTAAAAAAAAAATGTCCATTTCAGGGCATGTCTGCTGTCACTAGTAGACAGTGTGGGCAGAATCCAGATCTGTGTTGATTAATCCCGCCAAGCCAGCTGTAGATTTACAGTGGAGTGGTGAGTAATCCCTGCAAGCCTGTGTCTTTAGTTCCACTGAAGTTCAGGCTGGTTTCTGGCTGTGAGGCTGGAACCTGATGGATTCAGCATGCAGCACCTCCTGCCAGCTTGAACTTGGTTCCTTGACGTGTGCCTTCTTGAGCTCTGGTCCACCTCACCCTGACATTAGGAGCCACTAGGCAGAGCCAGCCTGCAGCTGCTCTGAGTTCCAAGTTCAGTTGGCCCCCTGCAAGGTGGCTCCCAGTCAGTTACCCTCTTCCGGGTGACTTCCGAACCTGAATAACTCACCAGCCATTGTAGTCCGCTGCCTCCACTGTTCTGTTCCACTGGTGTGTTTCTCTGTGGAGGCCTCAGGGGTCATCAGTAGTCACCATGCGTCTGCAAGTTCAAGGGGTACCCCCGCCCCCGAGTGAGTTGGGGCGCAGGGAGAAAGCACTGCCTGCCGACTCTTTCTTCATTGGTGTCTGCCTCTGATCTCTTCTCCTGGGCTTCAATTTTCACTTCAGATCATTGCTGGGCCCCAGGCACACATTTCACTCTTTCTCTCCTTCACATTAAGAGGCTGTTTCTCTGCTGGTCACCACTCCAAGCATCTTCCTGCATTTTAACTCCTAAAAAGTAAACATAAGTTAATATTTGATTTTCTCTCTTCATAGCTGAAAAATTTTAAGTGATACTTCTCTAAGTTTGACATTAATGAATCCTCTCTGATTTTCATTTATCTTACAACAAGAAATGAAAGCTTTTGCTCTGACCTTAGGCTTTTCTTATTTCTCCCTGTTGCCATTTATTTATTTGGGAGGAATCACAAATGAAATATTACCAGAATAATAGCAGATGATTGATGTGCAAATGATTTTTTTCTTACAATGACCGTTTACAGTTCTGTGTGGGTTGGGTCTTTTTGTACCTGAACACTCATTTGCCTATCATTTTCCAGCTGCAGATATATTCCACCTCTCTAGTTAAAATTAGCAGAGGAATTGTTAGGTTCAGATTATAATTGCTCTTTCTCTTCACTTTCCCAGCCTCTTCAGTACTTTGACAAGCTTCACTCCTCCTGCAAGCAGTGTTTTCAGTGTGTGTCTTTTATGTGCTGTCGACAGGCTCATTCCATGTTCTGCTGGCCTCCTACTCAGTGAACCACCCCGCCTCACCCCACCTCGGTACAGGGAAGGGGAAAGAGCTGGCAGAGTCACTGTGCGTTTCACGTTTACTGTGGAGCAGCCCTCGGTCGACCCTTTCTTTTCTCCCTGGATCTCTTGCCTACAGAATCAAGTTACCCATAGATGGCTCTCAGTGCGTTGATTGTGGGCTCAGGGTTCAAATAGGCAGGTTTTCCTACAAGGATGGATAATGGAAAGAGAGAAAATACTATGTTTTCCACTGAAATGCCACTTTAACAGTATTTATTAGACAAATAACATAAATATAACAATGAAATTCATTTTATAAAAAGGATAAATGGCTCTCAATTCTACCGTTTCAGTCAACAGTTTTATTTTTTGTGTTTCTTTCTAGATCTGGTGTATATGCCCTGCCTTGTCTATTTTGCTATAGAGTGGCTACCACCTGAACTCTTAGGTTTTTTTTAATTCAACCATTTTTCCAACTTGTTAGTCTTTATAATGATACCTACCTAGATGAACTAATTTTTTCAATAGGTGATGCTTTTACATGGTATGAAATTCAAAAGATGAAAAGATGACAAAAGTGAGTCTCACTCCCATCTCAACCTGTCAATGCCTTTTTTTCTTTTTACAAAATACTCTTTTTTTAAATTTACAATGATCATTTCCTTTGTCAATTTGTAGAGCAGTGTGTTTGTCACCCATCCAGATACTACCCTGGCCCTACTCTGCTTAGCTTCTGAGATCAGATGCATTCAAGGTGGTATGATCATAAAAAAAAAAAAAAGAAAAATGTATTAGTTTCTTGGAATCCCCTAAAGAAAACCAGTGAAATTGGGCATGGTGGCACACAACTGAAATCCCAGTACTTGGGAGGCTGAGGCAGGAGGATCCCCAAGTTCATAGAGAATTCAAAGCCAACCTAGACTATATAGTGAAACACTATCTCAAAAAAAGAAAAAAATACCAATGAAAGTTTGTGAGTTAGTTTTTCAAGTAGAGTGCATTTTATTGTTCTTAAAACTTTTTTTTTTTTTTTTGCGGTACTGGGGATCGAACTCAGGACCCTGCGCTTGCTAGGCAAGCGCTTATTCCACTGAGCTATATCCCCAGCCCATTTTATTGTTCTTTAAAAACTTGAAAATTTAGTTTAAATCAGGTGGCAACACCTCTCATCAGTCTGACATCTATCATTGTGTCAAATTAGCTTCAACTAGCAATATTTAATTAAATCCAAAAGAAAAAGCTCTTAATTTTGAGGGGAAAAAAATCTTGTTCTGAGAACAATTAACATTAGTCTGCACTTTAAAACAAAATGAAGGCTAATGTTTTCATGTTTCTTTATACACCTTTCTTCTCAGACAGAGAAGACAGGAATGTGCATGTTCTAACTCAGGCAGACCCTAACACTGAGTGACACCACACTCCACACACACACAAGCAAATACACATGTGTGTGCACACATATCCTTTCCCTGAACAGCAACACTTAGAGCACGGCAAATGACAGTTTTGCATGGGTTTCCATATATTTGATGTGCTTCAGTCTACAGTAGTGCTTTTTGATGCTTGAATTGGCCCATCGTTGGACAGTGGCAACATTTCCGTGTTGTTTTCTGAGTCCTTCTGAAGAGACTCCAGTTGTTTTTAATAATTTTTTTGGTTTCTGGTGTGACAAGATGTTTCAGGCTCTTGTGTCATTGATAGGCTACAACAGAATATCTTCTAGGTTACTACAGAATATCTCATGACTTATATGTGTCATCTTATGTTTAATCTGTGGTTTTTAGGTTTTTCTCATTTTTAAAGGTTTTTTTGTTTTTGTTTTTGGACTTTTTGTGACAGGGTCTCACTATGCAGTTCAAGCTGGCCTTGAACTCCCAATGTAGCCCAGGTTGGCCTCAAACTCACAGTAATCCTCCTGCCTCAGCCTCCCAAGTGCTGAGATTATAGGTATGCACCACCGCACGCCTGGCCTTAATTACTTTTTTCGCCAGTATCTGTTCTCTTTTTTAAGTCTTGGTTTATGTTTTTAGCATCTCCGTTGATTGAGAGACCTTTGACTTACACCTTTAACATACATGTTCATATGTAATTACAAATTCTAACCAGGTGAATATTCTCATGACTTACAGATATTGCCAGGTTGAATTGCCAAAAGATTGTACCTATTTGAAAAATGTAAATATAGTAGCTTGACATAATATCAACATTTTAGGTGTTACAATTCATTCTTAGTATTAAGTTAATCATATAAAATTATAGGTATTCTTATTTGCTTTATTAAGCTGACTGCAAAATTGAATATAATTCCTTATGTTTAGTACTTGTCTATTTTTATGTTATTGCTATGCCCTCTGTTCTTTAGAATCTATTTTTTAAAGATTAAAAACAATTTGTATTCTTTATATGCTTCAAATGTTAATCTATTGTCATACTGGTGGCAAACAGTTTGCATTATAAACTTGATTGCAAATATTGTAATTCTATTCTAGCCAAATAGAGATTAATAACCAGTCTCCTAAGGTGACTGCCCAGTCTTGAACATTAATATAATGTGTTGTACTCACCTATCTAGGTAAGTCATTGTATCTTCTCTAGATTCCACATCCAGCACATGTTGAACTTAACTTGGGTTCTTTGCAGCTGTAACAGCCAGGATTTTCTTAGCTAGCACGTACCCTGTGTAAGTAACCCTTGCAGCTCCTTGCTCTTTGAAGTAAAGGTCTTTCCAGGAATGCTTTCTCTCACCAGGTCATAGTAAATGTAACCTAATCTTCAGGCTTCCCTGTCGCTCACATGGTTTGGTGGAATTCTGAAGAAAGAACATTGCCAATAGGAGTGTATTTCTTGGTTTACTTAAGTAACACCTTTGATTATTGGGTTTTTGAAATGAAAAGGGCATCATTCTACTCTGTCAACCATTGGAACTTGTGTTATTTCCAGTAAGTGACCTTTTTTTTTTTTATTTTAAAGAAGAAAAAAACCAATAAAAACAATACTACAGAATTTCAAAATGATAATAGGAAATTAACAATGGTTATTATATTGCATATTGTTATCTTTAAAGTAGTTGCTCAGATGATAAGGTATAGGCATGAAAAACTGATCAGACAATATAAGTACAAACCGTTCTTTTCAGTGAAATTAGTAATATAGTTATCTTAGTTACTTTATGTGTCCCTATATATTTTTTTCTTCCACCATCCCAGTTGTTCTTTCCTTTTGAGCAGTTTCTTGCCCTTTCACAATATCTATTGTGTATTTTGAATCTTATTTACTCTTTCAGTTTCTTACACTAGGAAGACAATACGATGTTTACACGTAGGAGTCTGATTTATTTCACTTATGAGTATGGTCTTTAGTTGCATCCATTTAGCTATAAAAGCCTCAAGTTTATCCTTCTTTATAGCTGAGTAGTACTCCTTTGTATAAAAATACCACATCTTTTTATCCATTTTTCGATTGGAGGTTCATCATTTTTTAAAAAGTTTTACATAAAAAGGTTTTCAGAAGTATATTGAAACAAAATTTAATAAAGTTTTAAAACAGAGAGTCTAGGGCCAGTGATCAGTGATATAGCTCAGTGGCACAAGCACCTGCCTGGCAAGTGTAAGGTCCTGAGTTCAATTCTAGATGCCAAAACAAAAGTATACTAGTTAAAACACAGAGTTTTTATCTAATATCTAGGATACGTACAGGTTATTGTTGTAAGTTAGCTAAAAGTAACAATTTTTCATGCCTATATCTTATAATGTGAGCAACTAGTTTCAAGAGAACAATATGCAATATGTTAACCATTGTTACTCTCCTACAATCTTGTTTTGAAATTTTATGCCATTGTTTGTAATTGTTTATTTTTCTTTTCTTTAAAATAAAAAAAATTTTTAAAAGCTTATTATAAAACTTGAAAAAACCCCAGTTTATATAATACTTAAACTATCACCTTTGTTTAGTCCTGAGAATTTTACTAATTTTTTTAGAAGCAGTAATGATGTGGCCTTGCTGGTGAAATTTATATGAAACATATAAAACATGCATATTTCAGGACTATAATTAACAGCTTGGTCTAAAATACGTGGGCTTTGCTCACAATAAAAATAATTGGCTGGAAGTCTGCTGTTGGAATGCTGACTCTAATACAGACTTGAATCAGATGCCATGACTTACCATTGATTCACTTTGTTCTCTTAGAGAATAATGTCTAGTACTTTAATGTTTTCATCTTCTTCAAAACGTGACAGCCTGCTATGTTATCGTCAAAGAAGCTGAATGTATGTGTCAGGTATCTCATGGTCACGTTTTGGTCTCCTTCAGAGGTGGGACCTTGAGTCGGGGGATCCCGAAGTAAACGAGGGAGTGAAAAGCCTCTGACTGTCTGATGAAGCCCACAAAGCTCATTTCCTTTGTAGGCTGCTGAGCCCTCTCATGAAGCCAGTGTACTGGGGCAGTTTACATTTAAGAGCCTTTGTGAAAAGGAAGAATAAGCTGCTAGTGGCAGGCACTTTAACAGCTGGCCACCTGAAACAGAGAAAACGGTTAAGGAACATGTAGTAACCTACAGACTGGTATAGGATTCAAAGCTCCAGAACTCTGGGAGGCTGAGATGGGGATTACATGTTTGAGCCCAGCCTGGGCAACTTAGTAACTTAGCAAAACCTTGTCTTAAAATAAACAATAAAAAAAAGAGTTAGGGATGTAGCTCAATATGAAGGCCCTGGGTTCAATTCCCAGTACCAAAAAAAAAAAGCCACATAATATGTGAACACATGACTCAAAAAACCAAGTACCTGGTGTTATTTCTTTTATGGATTTGTCAGTTACACAGATGGATTATATTCTCTTGTTGTATTGATTGTACAAGATTTCATAACCCTCTTTGGGCCACCTCAAACCAGTGCCCAAGTCCTACCTGTGTCCATGTAAGCATTAGTTTCTCTCGTGATTGTGTGGTAGTTTTTTTGACCCTTGTTTTCCCTAAGCCCACCTCGCTTCCTTGTATTTTTATCATGTATTGTAAGTAGATTTCCAGATCTTCTTTACAGATTTCCCTAATGAAAGTGAAGTATCCAGTGTCACCCAGGCTTGAGAACAAAGGCAAGAGAGCCTGCTATAAATGTCAGACACCTTTGAAGCCTTCCAGTATTATAAGAGAGACTTGCCCTAAAATTTTCGGGGAAAATCAGTATTTCAGGATGTATTGTGTGTGTCCTATGGATGTGTTTCCTACAGCAGAATTGTTCATATGGAGGTAAAATAGCCATGAAAAAGTGCCTTAAGTTGTTCTTCTATCACAGTGCAGCCTCAGATCAGTGTCAGTGAGTCCAACATAGCTGATACCCCTGCAGTGTGGAAAGTACACATTCTTTTTTTTTAAACACCACATGGAATAATCAACTCACATTTAGGGGCTGTGATACATGAAAATTATGTTACCTTTGAATAGCAGAATCACAGTGTGGTGAGAGTCCAGGGGACCTGAGGCCACCACTTCCTCCAGTGCGCGCTTGCTCGTCCTGAGACGCTGCATGGAGTTGCCATGCTGTTGTTTTTCTGTTTCATTTTCTTTTGCATGACTTTGAGTAGGTTGACTGTTATTAGACATTGGACCCTGCTAAATGTCTTTGAGATTTATACATGCCCCAGCTCTGTACTGTTTAAGTGACTGTTACCAGTTAACAGGAAAAGATTTGATGACACACTTAGGACCAGTGGTGACACATGGAGTAATCATTATACTTGAGTTCTTGTGTCTCCTTTTATATTCATTTCAATTTCATAAAAATTTTGAATGCACTATCTTTTTCACACAAAGAAAATGTAATGCCCTTTACATTTGAGTTCATATTTTACAAATACCAACCCCAAATAAATCCATAGAGCATACTGTACCATAATTTTGCTTTTGATTTCAGTCTAAAACAAATTATTGTCAGAGCTTGATAACACAAGTGTGGTTATGCGAACTATATTGAAAAGTGCTTTCTAGGGTAATAAGCACTGCAGGCTCAGGATGCTTGGCTGCCTTTCTGCCTTCTGGTTAAGAAGAACAGAGTTGCCCTCTGCCCGTCCTTCTGGAAAAGCCAGCCATGGTATTCTTGAGTGCTGGCAGAATCTGAATTCACTCTGCTTCCTGTCTTACACTTCCACCCTGTCTTCATTTAGGCCAGAGATACTTTGTTTTCCTGAGATTTGCTTATATACTAACAGGAAGTACTCAAGAAAGTCTGATGTTAAGACTGGACTTGGTGCAGAATCAGGTACTGCACATAATCTTAGCCAAAGGCTGAGAAGCAATGGTGCAGAATCAGAATTATCTTTTTCTTAGTGCTAAATGTTTATTTTCTTGTTAAAAATGATGATTTTTTTGCCAGGGGTGGTGGCGTATGCCTGTAATCCCACCACTTGGTAGGCTGGGGCAGGAGGCATTGTGAACTTGAGGCCAGCATAGGCTACATAGTGGGTTCAAGGTCAACCTGAACAACATGGCAAGGCCCTGTCTCAAAACAACAATAGCAAAAAGAAAAAAATTTTTTTTTTAATTTTGAAATTTTAACTCATGTTCTTTATAAGGAGTTAAGTAGTATGGAAAAGTTCAAAGAGTAAAGTTTAAAATCATTCTAGGACTTGGGATGTGGCTTCGTGGTAAAGCATTTGCCCAGCAAGCGCAAGGAAGGTCCTGGGTTCAGTCCCTAGCACTGCAAAAAAATTCTATATCATTCTGAATTGTACCAGCAGAGCAAATCTTCAGATAAACATCATTCTGAGAGCTTTCTCCTCATACATACATTAACATCAAGAAGAAAAAATAGATGGAGGACTCAAGATGGATAGCTTATACTACATGAAAAATACGTGCTTTTCATGCAAAACATGGAGCTTATCAAAATAAGACTTTACATCTTGAGAGATATATGAGTTACTAGACTATCCCTCAAATAAAAAAGTGAAATTTTTTAGATGAGAATTTTATTTAGCTATATTTCAATTTTGTGCAATATCTTTAATTCTACTTAGACAATATCTTTTTTTTAAGGAAATTAATATTGTCATACCACCTTCCATTTTTTTCTTCCCTGACTTCCACATTCATTATTTTATTATACTGGGTCATAAATATTTGCATTGTAATCTGTGGCTGTAGTTATCAGAATTGTCTAATCTTAGTGTCATGTTTGAATGGATTAGCCATCCATAGACACTTCTATTATGACTTCTCCGCTCTTGAGTTCTTTATTTTGATTTATCTCCTTTGGATGAATTTCTAACATGAGTTTCTCAAGAAGGTCACATCAGCTTTGTCTGCCAAGTACTTTCATATTTAGTGACGCATCACTTTTAGCCTTGTTACACAGGAATAGCATCCCGAGTGGGTAGAGTGTTCTGGAAAGTACTTTTTCACTCATACCTTTGTAGCATTGCTTCGCTTCACTGTCTTGCATGGGATGTTGCTCAGGAGAGGTCTGAAGCTGGGCAGATTTTCTTACCACTTTGTAGGTAACTTTTTTCTGGATCCCAGAAGCAGTATTTTTGCAACCAAGAAATTTCTGGTTTAGTTTTTCACTATCAATTACTGTTTGAAACCTCCAGTGTATTTCTCTCATTGCAAGGAAATTTCTTGGATTTTACTTTAGAATGCTTTTTCTGGTCCATTTATTCCTCTCCTTTGGCAATAATGTTTACCCTTGAGTTAGGTCATCTTTGACCTCCATAATTATTCTTTTGCTTTCTTCTGTTTTCTTTAGTCTTTGACTTTCTTCCTGGATGCAATACATGCTTAATTTCTCTCTTTTTTCTTTCACTTCTTATGTTTATACCATTGCCATACTGTTCTCTCTCTCTCTCTTTCTTTCTTTTTGAGACAGGGTTTCTATTGCTGTTCAGGCTCTCCTCAAATTTGTGGTGATCCTCCTGCCTCAGCGTTCTGAGTGTTGGAATTACAGGGTGTTATTCATTTTGCTAAAGTGTAGAGCTATTTTATTGACTGGTATGGATGTAACTGAATTCTCCATGACTGTATTTCCATAATACTTGGCATTTGATGGTTTTTGCCTCTTGAGCTATAGATTAGGGATTGGAGTTTTCCTGTTCTATACATTTTTCTAAAGCTTGAGCACATGGAGGCAGAACTTAGGAAAGAACATAGATACTAAAACATGATGAAGCTTTATTATATAGAAAGATATTCAAGATATATTTTAAGGGGGAAAAAGTAGGATGTAAAGCAATTGTGTAAAATGCTGCCATTATATAAAAATTTGGGGAAAGTGTATATAAATACATTATTGTACATTTATCTACATATTTGCTTTAAATACCTAAAATATCTCTCTGGAGTGATAGGCAAGGAATTAATGATCTGTTTCCTGTGAAAAGCTGCCTGGGTGGCGGTAGTAGGCTGAGATTGGGAGGGGAGCTTTTCTCTGCATAGCTTTTTATACTTCTCAGATTTTAAACACTGCAGATGAGTTATGTTTTTAAAAACATGTGGGCTCATCTTTGTTCTAAGATTTGTTTAATTGCCCTGTCCCAGCATGCTGCAACCCTGTGGGAAATATCTCTTGTTTCCACAGGGAGCCTTATGTCCATCATCCAGCTCAGTCTAGATGAGCCTACACTTTGTTGGTCACTTCTTCAACTCCTCTCACTGCCAGTCTCCATTTCTGTCATACTTCAGGCAGAAAGCTTTCTCCAAATCTGGTGCTTTTAGTGAATATTCTCAGGGTTTCTTTGATTCACTAATGCCACTCTTTGGAAAGAGGTCTGTAGGGCTATACCCTGTGGTAGGAGTTGACCCATAATCTCATTTTCCCCCTTGGCTGATACTTTTTTTTTTTGAGACAGGATCTCTGTGTAGTCCAAGTTGCCCTTGAACTCACTGTGTAACCCAAGATGACCTTGAACTCAGAAACAGCCCTCCTTCCCCAGCCTTCCACATGCTGGGATTACAAATGTGCACCATCACACCTGGCAGCTAATACTTTTTTTAAATATATAGATTTAAGTTATACCCATTCCTTTTGGTTGCTGATGATTTTTTGCCGTTATGTAATGTGTTTTGGGAGGGTTTGTTTGCCTTCCTTGCCCTAGTAATGGAGACTGACCCCTGGACCTAGTAATGGAGACTGACCCCTGGACCTTGCACTGAACTTTAGCTCCAGCTCTTTCTTTTCTCCCCTCCGTCTCCTTTCTCCCCATCCTCTTCTTCCTCCCTGCTCTTCCTCTGCCCCTCCCCGTCTTTCCATGGTCTTCCCAAGTTGTTCAGGCTGCCTTGAACTTGTGATCTTCCTGCCTCAGCCCTTTGAGCATTATTGCTTTTCATTTAGTGTATTGGTATTTGGCTAGGGAGATCCTGTGATCTGACTTCACTTAACTGATTTTTAGTTTAATTTCTACCAGGGACTTGTGAGGCTCTTGCTTTGCTTGGGTCTGGTTTCCATTACCGTGTATTCCTTGAGGCTTGGTTTCCTCCCTAGTTGTGGCCTCCAGGTCTGCCTGAACACTGCCCTTCTCTACTGCTAACCATGACTTGCCAAGTTTCGGTGATATCTTGCTGGTCTGCCAGCTCCCTCGCCCAGCCCATCTGAGGGCTATCTGGGCAGCCCAGCTTTGCAGGGCTCAGCAGTTCAGAGTGTCCTCACAGTACCCTGGCTCTGGGGAACCAAGCAACCAATTGCCAAATCCCCTTTATACAACTTCGTCTACACACATACACACACACACACTTGTGTACGCGTACATGCACACTGCTTTTTTAATCTGCCAGTGTTTTGTTTAACAAACTCATTGCCCTTTCAACATAAATTCCCATAATTATTTCTCAAGTTACACTCTTGCCTTGCCAAAGATCGGCACTGCTGACAGATGTGCTTCCGACCAAGATTGTGCCATTCTCTTTTTTTTTTTTTTTTTTTTTCCGGGACCGGGAATCGAACTCAGGGCCCTAGTGCTTAGCGGCAAGCACTTAGCCCACTGAGCTGTACCTCCAGCCCTATTCTCCTGTTGACAGACAAACACCCTCTCTTCGCCTTGGGAGAAAAACCTAAGAATCAGAGCTGTCTTGAGCATGTCATAACAAGTAATAGATGCCTTGTAAATCTTTTTGGAATGAGTCTTGACCTAGTGAAAGCTTCCTGATAAGATT
The DNA here is from genome assembly GCA_004027595.1 of Dinomys branickii. NCBI lineage: Eukaryota > Metazoa > Chordata > Mammalia > Rodentia > Dinomyidae > Dinomys > Dinomys branickii. The sequence goes on along the minus strand of PVLD010003499.1, from coordinate 87,617 downwards.
GCAGAATCTCTTTGTTATCTGAAAACACTATTTTAAGTAATCATCATCAACCAAAAAACCTACGTTTGCATTTGACATGCTGCCCCATTGTGTTGTGTGAGGGGCAGCGGCTCATGAATGCAGACACGGGCTGACTGCAAGAAGCAGGAAGGAAGGAGGGTCTACTCTGTCACACTGTCTACACTGCAGTACATTGCTTTTTACTAACTCTTTATTTTATATTTGACTCTAATCTTTTCATGGATATACCATATTTGTTACTTTTATTGTTCCCACTTTTTGGTCAGTATGAAAACCACTGTTCCCGCAAAGATTTCTGGTAACTTACACACAAAGCCTTGGCTTTGTTCAAAGCTTTCTGGCTACCAAGTTGAAAAGGGTGAGCAAATTATATATATATATTTTTTTTGACTTTTAAAACTTTTTCTCTTAACAGTATTGGGCCTTAAACTCAGGAGACTCCACACTGAGTTACATTCCCAGTCTTTTATTATTTTTTCTAATCAGATTTTATTGGTACATTTTATATAATTCTTAACATTAGAAAGAAACAAATACTGTATAACATTAAGTTCTAAAACAAATTTCCCACCAAGAGCTTTATATAAGGAACTTTGAATTACACTGGTAAGGGTGACATTATCCAGTACTGTATACCATTCCTCTTGCCAGTAAGATAGCGAGTTTTTTGATAATTTCTTATGAAAACTACCTGATAGTAACAGTAATTGTAACTCAGTGATGCCAGTTCTTTTCAGAACAAACATAATATATGGCCTTCTGTTTGTCCAACTTGAACCCAAGAATAGACTTAGAACATCTAGTCTTAAGGTGATCTTCCTGATGAAAACGCCCCTTTTCCCTGCTGGCCTTCTGACTGGTCCATTACTACAGGCATTGAGAGATTGTGCTGAGGGCTGGAACGCTGCCTGTTGGGTGACTGGTTGAGGTGGGTCCGTATGCCATAAAAAAAACTAAATGAGAGTTGGTGTGAGTAACATCACTCAGAATCAGGCTGCCTGAGTAGGCAGGTTTGCTGGTCCAAGAGTGCAGGAACGCCTAAAGGCAAGGCCAAAGATGTCTCAGCACCTACATCAAACTAGAAAGCGTTGGTTTTTTTCTAGTTCACTAATTATTAAGATTTAAATTTATTGCCAAGAGTGTGCATTCTCATATATTGCTGTTGGGAATATAAATTCTTAACAATCTTTTAAAAAGTAATTTGGCAATATTTTTCAAGAGCCATAAAGATGTTCATAACATTTGACCTGGTATTTGTACGTCAAGAAACTGTGCCAAGGAAAAAGTCCTTAGGAAATAGTCTATGCCTCAAAAACTTCTTAGTGTTATTTGACATATTTCCTTCCTTCACTGACAGAATCGAAAAGGTGGAGCCAATTTAAATGTCCCACCAAAAGATAATAAATATAATATAATCACTTAAAGGAATGCGATGTTTTGAAGAACATAAGAAAAATTCTTAAAATGTTGACTGAAAAAAATACAAAAAGGATAAACAATAGAAGTTGAACTGTGTTTTAAATATACAGAGAAGAAAAGACTGGCAAAAAATATACGAAGGGGTAAATTGTTATTTTAAAAGCATTCTGATAATTTTTGTTTAGCATTTTTGAAAGCAAGATATAGTCATTACCCAGAAAAGGGTGCTTTTATTAAAGGTAGAGAAGGAATAATTAATAATCCTGTGTTCAGCTAGATTGCATTTTTTTTCTCAGACCTTTCAGATCTGTCTGTTTAAAGTCACACTGAGCATTTTGATTCTGACACCAGAAAAAAAAATCTCTAGATAAGGTTCTCTAAAAACCTTGGTATTCAGTTATTAGAACAGTTATGCCATGATTATAAATAAATAAATAAATTGACTTTTAGGGTAATTCATTAGTGTCTTGTGGATTTGATTAGTATAAGTCAGGCTCAAGGAGCCTGATTTTTGCTGGTGAAAGGGATCAAGAAAGCTTTTTGAACTTACATACATGAGGTCCAGATCCTAGAATGCTTGATCTCTGCCACAATATAGCAGCACCCCTGGAACATTATTGGGAACCCTAGCAGTCTAGCCCTTCGCTTAGTGGCGAAGGAAGAGAGCACAAAAATGAAAGGGAAAAGTTACATTTTTATGTGATGAGCTGGTCTCTGAGTTTAAAAGACAAAGCAGCAGCAACAGTAGCTATTTGGTGGTGGTCTTCCCTTAAGCAGTGAATGCTTAGTAACTCATGAGTAGTCTTTAATTCTCAGTTGTGTGTGTGTGTGTTTGAACTTTTTCTTACTTGGGAAGTATGATCTGGCAAGTATATTCACTAAATGTTTGACTCACTAATTAGCTTCTTTAGCTGTATTACATAGTTATATAACCAGCCATTGTTCTTCGCTCATATGCTTATTTTTTAATAATAGCATTATTCAGGTATAATTCACCCATTTAGGGTGTATAGTGAGTTGTGCATGGTCAATTTTAGCACATTTCCTTACCCCAAGAAGAAACCCATTAGCACTCACTTTCCTTATCCCTCAAACCGCCCAGCCCTGGGGAGCCCCTAATCTACCAAAGAAATGTGCACTTAACAGAATTTGGTGATTAGCCAAAGTAAAGATGTTCAGTGTTGAGCCAGGCATGGTGGTGGATGCCTGTAATCCCAGCACTCAGGAGGCTGAGACAGGAGGGTCACTTTGAGTTCGAGTTCAGGGCCAGCCTGGGATACATAGTGAACTCAAGGCCAACCTGAACTACATAGTGAGACCCTGACTCATAAAAAAGATGTTCCAGTGGTAAAAATTTGGGGACATTGGAAGATAATTGTACCAGTGCTTAGAATGAACAAGGGAAAAGGAAATATGTGTAAAGATAGTAACCTTTCATTTTGTTATACTTGTTGCTTATTGTCAAGTACATAATAAAAGGTATCCAGCTTGACTATTAAAGAATATGCCATGTCTGATATCAAGGAGCTTTCAACACTGATAGACACAGATAGGATTGCTTTCCTACCCATTGTTGCTTGTTTTAAAAACCGTATTGTACTGCAAATCCTCACTGTCCTATTTAAAGGTTAGGTAGTAGTTTTTTCTCTAAATAGAAAGTATAGTGTACTTGGTCATTAGTTTTGAAAGAGTTGAGAAAGGTAACTCGGTTCCATGGTTTGGTAGCGCCATGAGCAATATTACTGTTTTTGTTTTAAGGTACGGGGGATATCCAGGGCCTTGTGCATGCCAGGCAAGGGCCCTACCACTGAACTACATCCCCAGCTCTTAGGCAGTTTTGAAACAGGATCTGGTAAGTTGCCTAGGATGGCCTTGAATTCATGATCCTCCTGTGTCAGCCTCCAGCAAGCATAACTGGGATTATAGGGATGCAACACTGCACCAAGCAACAATAAATTATCTACTTTTTGAGGAAGAAAAAGGTTTTTAATATTAAATACATGTAAAAACAATCTGTATAGTAATATAGATATGTTTCAGTTGCTTAAGATGGTTTTGGTTATAAACATTTAAATGTTTTAGAAAATGTATTATATGATGAAACTGCTCAGTATAGTACATTTATGTATCCATCCCCAAATTTCTTCCAGGAATTGTTCCATCCTCTGTTGTCCTGACTTCTTTCCAGGTGATGTCAAGAGTTTTCCTAATATGGGCAGTAACACACAGCGTCAAAGAGGTAAGTGAAATAGTATCGACACCAAGAGTTACCACCTTTTCTTCTATACATGTTTGTTATGGCTAAAGATGGAACCAGGTCACCTGCACTATAGAAACTGGATCAAAAGGGAAACATACCCCAGATAAGTATTCAGGAGGGAAGGGGGAGAGAGAGAGAGTGAGAGCGAGAGCCGGAGAGCGAGCCACCACAGAAACGCTTTTCCTTTGCCGTATAGTCCTATAATCATCGTTCCTGTAGCGATTTGGTGAGGATGTGGTCTGTAGCTCGGTTACGTTGTTCTGGTATCTTGTTTATATCCGTTGCACTAAACTTGGAGTACCCTCATAGTGGGAATGGAAGCTCTGATTTACTCTCAGAGCAGCCTGTCCTCACAAGGCCGGGAGAAACAAACTTGTTTCTCCCCAGCACAGAAGGCTAGTGGAACCGCCACACGTGGCAGTCCGGCTGTTCTGTAGTGGGTCCGGGGTTGTGGGTACACGGCAGGCCCAGAGACACTCCCTGTAGGAATAGGAAAGAGAAACCATCATCACCACGGATGTGATCTGCAGCTGAACTTCCACTTGCTAGCAGAATTGCAGTGGGAGGGATGATTCTGCTCTTTCGAAGTTAGTCATTTCTTGCTCAAGTCACTCTGAGGTAGACGATCTATAGGTATGAGAAGGATTCAGTTTTCAGTTTTCCAGTGCCTGTGGCCTATCTCCAGCATCACTGCATTCTTTCCACCCTATGAAATTGCTTACCTCTTACCAGTAGTAGTATTCTGATGTGTTCGTTGTACTCTGTTCTTTTGATATTTCTGTCAAAACGTTTTGTTTTTCAAGATTTATTTTGACAGTTTCATGTGAATCTCAACTAATGAGGTTTTTAAAAACCTTTTATTGGCTTGTGATATACAGAAAAATGCACATAGCTAATGAATTCTCAACCAAAGTTTAGCCAACTTTGATTAATAAGCTGTTATTTTTGCTGCATTCACATGGGATTTTCAGCTTCACAACTTTATTTTTTAAGATCTCTCTCACAGTGGGTCTGTGGTGGTCTAGTGGCTAGGATTAAGATCTCTCTCACGCCCAATGCAGGAAGATTGTAAAGTAATTATGTACTTTTTTTTAGTGATCACATTTCTTTGAAAACAAATAGAGTATAATCAAAATACTACCTTTTGTTACTCTTGTTTATGAAATTGGGAACATTGCATTAATTATAATCCTGTGTCGGGCTGGGGAGATAGCTCAGTGGAATAAGCGCTTGCTTAGCAAGCGCAGGGTCCTGAGTTCCATCCCCAGTACCGCCAAAAAAAAATAAATTATAATCCTGTGTCATCTTTTCATTTTGAGTTCTTTCTAAAAATTATTTTTAACCTATATTTCTTCCTTTCATATTCTTTGTATGTGTTACTTCCTTTTCATTTTGACCAGCAACTCCTAATTTCATTTTCTCGTAGTCTAAAGTAACCTAAATTTCTTTGGTGATTTGCTACCCCTACACACACACTTTTGTTTTTGCCAGTGCGGGGGATCAAACCTAGAGCCTCACGCATACTAAGCAAGCATTCTACCACTGAGCTACATCCCTGATTTACATTCTTAAATGGGTAATTATATATGTTCGTGCAAATGTATGAAGTCAAACTATTCTCCACTAGGGAGTATTCAATCACTTTGCTAATACAGTCAGATTATTAATTATCAGGGTATAATTAATGCTCCGCTTACTTCCATAACCACACCTTTGCCAGGAGGGGAGGGGTACCTTAGCATCCCTTACAGTTCAAGGCAAGCAATTCTGATAGTCACATTGCTCACAGTAATATTTACCAGGTCTTCCTGGGCAGATCATAAAGACTGGTTGGCTTTAAAAGCTATTAATGTCTCTGTAGACCCCAGGTACATGTAGCTGTCTTGTCTTCCTCAAAAATCACGCTGCCTGCCAGATGCATAGACCTAACATTTACCAGATAGTTTCAAGTACAACAGCACACTTGAGCTTTAACATATATACTGATTATATTTACATGTTCTAAGTTCTCTGCAACCAAAGTAACCCAGTTCCTGCTAGCATTATCATCATTTTCTGAAGTTAGTGAATTTTAGCTTCTTTCTTCACCTGTTGGGTCCCCCTGTTGGTTAGTTGTTCTTTTCTCATGTAAGTGGGGTTTACTGTTTCTGTGGGTCCAGTGTTACAGTTCCTTTCTCTAAAAAGGACTTCTCTATCGTTTTTTTCATAGCAATGGGTTCCCCCTCTAGGCCTCTAACTAAGACTGATCACTAGGTTATGAAGTCTGTAGCTATAGCTTTTCCGAGGCCAGGCTGCTTGCTGTCATCTGTTCCTCAGTCTCTGCCTGGCCAAAGGCTGTTTTTCCTGGCTTAGCATTTCTCAGTAGCTATGATTCAGTTTGTTCCATACAGCAATATATATGTTTCTATTCTCTTTCTGCAAGCATCCTAAAAATATCTCTTATTTTCTTTAGATCCAGCTTATAGTGGGATTCATATAACTAATACATACAGAAATTGGCCTCAGAAATACTGCTTAATAAAATGCATCTCACTTTCTTGTAGTAGTAATCAAACATTTTTCATCACACTGCACTTTTGTTTCTCAGTTTTTCTCACAACATCTTCTCCTCTAAAGTGGACAGCAGGAATTCCTCATTTTCACCACACACCATAGATTGCCACACTCCACCAATGGCCTGTTCCTGTTCCTGTGCTCATGCCCTTCTGTTTGTGTGCAGTCGTAACCTTTGAAGACTAAAGTTCACTGTTTTCATGTTCAAAGAATGTTTCTTTTTAAGAGGCACAGTGTGAGGTACAACTGCTCTTACCATTTTAATTCTGTACCCCACAAAATGCTGGTCACACAGATGTCACCGTGCACATTATGGAACCAAAGTAGATCAGGTAGTTTTATGGCATGTAAAGGTCCACCTATAAGCTACTACTGTGTGATGGCTTGATCAGCAGAATGGTAAGGAATAGTCAAAAGTTCCCTTTTTTGTTTGTTTGCTTGCTGGTACTGAGGATCGAATCCAGCACCTTGCGTATGCTAGGCAAGCACCATACTAGTCAGCTACACCCTTAGCTCTTTTTTCTATTTGGAGATTATCTAAGTTGCCCAGGCTGGGCTCAAATTTGAGTTTTTCCTGCCTGAAACTCCTGAGTAGCTGTGACTAGAGACATGCGCCACCGCCACTAGCTTTAAAAGCTTTTTCTTGACCTGACATAGCAAATTGGTACAATTCTAAGAAATAAGGAATTCCCATTCTTTTCCTTTAAAGAGCCCATGTATGTAAAGAAAGAAAGTCTAATGAAACAGTGAGCTCAGGGGTGAGGGGCAGGAGGTTCAGGGTGGAAAGTGCAGTTCTAGCTGACCTTCCTTTTCTGAGGTTCTCCACCTATTCTGTACCTGACCTGGTTCCTCTCCACCCACCCACTGCTGCTGCCACATCTGGCCTCTCCTGGCATTTTCTCCTTCACCCGCTGTTTGGGTCAATGCCTTTGACTTCCTTTTGCACTGAGATGGGAAATGCCACCTGCTTTCAGAGCAGACAAGCTCACAGTGCACAAATTCTTCACGGTCCTAAAAAAACTAAGCTTGACCCCAAATTCCTAAGCACATAAGTAAATCGTTATCCTTTTTTTCTTATCTCACTTCTCTTTGGAGAAACCACCCCAAATCCTCTCCTTAGTCTCTAGGGTACAATCACTATATTCCTAGAGCACAAGTACCAGGGCCTCTGTGGGGAGTAATTGAGGGAGAAGTTGCTCACGTTCACTGAGATTTTAGCCCAAAAGTCATGAAGAACCTCACACACACACACACTCACACACCCCACCCCCTACCCCCTACTCCCGATCTGCCCTCTCTCTTCCTCCTCACTGTTTGCCATCACTGGAGAAAAGGGTATTTTCCCACATTCTTCTGGAGTGTGTTGTGAGTTCTGATTTCTCTAAGCCTGTTCCTGCCACTTTCTGGTGTGCTGCTGGGCTTTGTGACACTTAGTGTGCTGCTCTTCTTGCCGCTCAGCAAGACACTTAAAAAATCTTGTAATCAGTGTTTGGGACATAACCTCCAGTTCTTTACAAGTAGACTGATTGTTGTTTGTTTCGTGTATTACAGTTGGCAAGAGAATTTCTGACTTGTTCTTGACCACCGTCTCTGCAGGTAGGTTGTCGCCTCTATTAGGGTTATAAGTTCTCTAAGCAGCCTGTCACACCCAGCAAAGGCAGTGTTAGATCTGGATTTCTCAATCCAGGACTTCCCATGACACCTACACTACCATCTTCTTGCCCCTTGAAAACATGATGTAAACATGTCATCATTTTCCTTGTGCTGCCTCTTCTCACTGCCCTATGGAATGGGCAGGTCTGGGGGTGTATTCATAGTTCCATGGTGCTGTGTGCATATTGATCGACACTTCTCCTGGGAAAGCAATTACATGTCAGGTGTGTGCATGGGCTGGGGACTTCTCTCAGTGCTCTGCTCGCAGCACTCTGCTTCTGTTTATTTTTACTGCTCAAGTGGCTCTGGGATGAAGCCTTCTGATTAATAGGCCTTCCTCCTCAAAACTGCAACACTGTTTTTCTGACTGGGCTTTAAAGACTGGGACCAGAATTTCCTAGCAGTTCCACTCACTTAATGGATAATGTCTGTATTTTTCAGGGAGTCTGTAGTCTGATAATTTCATGAATTCTAACGTTTGAAAAATGCCCCAAACGTGCCTAAACATTATGCTGTCATTTTTGTTTGACTTTCTCGTCTTGAATTTATTTCACTGTTCTGTTAGTTTACTCAAAGCCTAACCAGATATCAGCACTTCTTTCTCAAGAACAAGAGCCATTATTTCATTCTTGAAGAATGAAAACCTTAGGGTTTCTTTAAACTGCTAAGTAAAGTTCCCATGGAGTTTCTGGCACCTGCTTCAAAATCTCATATCACTGCTGATGAACAGATAGAGGAAGCTTAAGGAGCCCAGCTTGAAGGCTGAGCGAGATCTGAAAACTGACTCTCGGCATCAAAGAAGCAAGACTGTCTATCGTTGGTTTGTTTATTAGGGAGAGGGTTCAGGAGTCTGGCTGTCTCACCCTTGGGAGGGCTACTGGGAAAGCTCTGCTGGCTGGCACGCACATCGTAGTACCCACTGCTGCCACCAGGAGACTACAGGTGGCTTTCCCTGAGGCAGTGGTTGCAAACCTCTGTCTTTCCAGCACCTCTAGAAAGGTCACCCATCCTGGATGACTTATTGCTCTGTAGGTAATTAAAACTCAGTCCCACAGACTATGGAGGCTCAGCACCCATGATTTCCATGAGGAGGTGATGTGGTTTGAGTTTGACACGTTGTAGCTTAGGACAAAGCACTTCAACTTCCTCAGCCTCGCTTTTCCTCGCTTTCCCATTTTGAAAGTGTTAATACTAACATCTTCCTGCCTGCTGTGTCTTCCGTGAAGAAAATGAGAAGGACGTATGAAAACAAGATGGCAGTATTGGAAATCAAGGTCTTTGGCATGTAAAACTTTGCATAGCATCTTCTGAAATCCTTACAATGGGAGGGCAGTGGGACAAAGTGCCACTTCCTGATGGATGGGACACCATTTCCTTCCTAACCCCCATTCTTGTTCCTGCTTTGGTTGTACCAGGGGTTTTCTCCCTTCTGGGTCCTGTGGCTGGGCTCCTATTCTTGCCCTCTCGAGGTTGCTTCACGTGGTAGCATCTGTGCTGTGGCTCCTTGTCACTAGTGGCCATGTGTGGTCTTCCTGGCATGTGCCATCTATGAGCATGGCATGATGAGGCAGAAGGGCAGCTTCTTACTTCCATCGTTCCATGAAGAAGTGTGATGCTACGTGTACAGGCACATCATTGTCCCCGTGGGTGCCTTCCCTGGCACAGAGGCCATGCCCTCTGTACCCTAAGCCCTGTGTCCTTTCAACAGTGACAGTCCATCCCAGTTAGCAGAAGACCCTGGGAGACACTATCCCTTGATTTTCTTTGAAAGCTGAATGTCTAAAATTCTCCATCTTGTTCCTTACTTTCTATTTTAAATATTTCTGTAGGTGGATTTACATCACCTTGACTTTTAAAATTAGCACCACTCCTAAAGGTAGAAAAACTTAGTTATTTGATTGTTCATCAAACACTGTCAAACTTCAGGCGGCTCCTAAGCAAAGACAGCCAGGTACACTGAGCACCATTCCCACCCCCGTTACTAACAGCCCCTTAGGGATTGTTACTTCTCTTGTTGTCAGGTGGTTTCTTTCACATTACCTCTACTTAGTACTGGTGATTGTGTCAAAATCCAAGTACCTACTTTTCTCTCCCTATTTTTCTGCTTGTCCGTTGTATTTTAAAATATTGAAAAAAAGGTATGTTGTGTTCAATATAGATGCACTTTTGCAATGTTTCCTTTCTCCTGCTGCCTTAGTTTCTTTTTAGTCCCTGGAAAACTCCACAAGATAGCTTTCCATGGTAAGTCACTTGTATGTAGAAGTTTTAAAAAGTTCTTAAACTGTGGAAGCCAACATCACCAAAGGGCATAGACTGTCTTTCCTCAGTGTATAGTTAGATAGAGTCTAAGCTCGGCAAAATGGGGAAATTGGTTAAGTTGTCCTCACATTAATCTTTTCCTTCTCTGGACCCTCTTCCACTCCACCCTGCATCCTCCTCATTGTGGTGGCTCTGCCCACACAAACACCCAATGTTTGAAGCTTCAATGAAGCTTGAATGCCTTTCAAGGCATTTTCTTTTGCTCTTTCACCCAGGAGTTAAAATCTGACATGTATCATCCCCAGTTGTCAGTTTTAGCATGAGAAGGGGCAGTTACACCAGGCAAATTCCTTGGAAGCCTACCCAGTTCTCTTCATTTTGAGAAGTCGCATTCCAAGAGGAAGGGCTTGCACTGCCAGCTCCAGTTGAAAGTGTCCCACTGTCAAAAAAGTTCCTCTGGGACCCAGAGTTGGCCTTTCTCAGCCTTCAATATTGCCCTGGCAATTTCCCAGTCCCTTCAGGCGTGAAGGCTAATCAGCTTCTTCCTTTCCTCTTGCCTGGGATTCAATGGTTTTAGGGGTTTGGATATATACTATTTTGCATTTTAGTCTTTTAAAATATTAAACTAATCCACTTCTGATGTAATTGATGTTCTAGATGCATCAGTGGAGGCTCCTACATTGCTCCTATCTTTGATAATGAAATTTCTTACAAAGTAGCTTCTTATTGAAACACATCCTCTTTGAGCAGAATGTTTGCAACTAGTAATTTAATTGCTGCCATTTGCCAGTAGTAGGCATTTTACTTCTTGTGGTGAAGGCCAGTGTTGGTTACTTGCAGGCACAGGATTGACAGAAATGCTTGACTTTGGACATTAGGGAACTGTCATGTGAAAGTAATGAGAAAGGAAGAAAGAAATTGTTACCTTAGGATTAAAATAATAGTTTCCCAAATAAGCACAAAGAGATTTATAGGCTGAAAGCTGAGCAGTTCCAGCTTTAGTCTTAATGTCATTGCTCGAGTTCAAGAATAGCATATAGAAACAAAGCTCTGTGTCATGGAACTGCCTCCAAATGGTATTGTCAGTGGAGTCGTCAGTAAGTGAGCCCCAGCCTCCAAGCAGCTTTCATCCATGACTTCACAGTGAAATGGATCCAGATGCTTACTTACACTATTTCAAGCCAATAAAAGTAAATATTTTAGTATTATACAGGGATGGAAAGATAAGAGTTACCAATGTTTTTTTCCAATTTCTTTTTCTGGATTTTCTCTGTCCCCAGCATTGTCCAGTGATGGCAGAAATGTTACATGTCTGTGTGTAGTTAGTGCGGTACTGCTAACCTACTCTGCTCGCACAGTGAATACTGCAATTGGCCTGACTAAGGCAGTGAATTTTAATTTTAAAGAGCCACACATGACTGAAAGATACCATATTGGGCTGCACAGCTCTAGCTGCTCATTTTGACTTTATTTACCATTCTCTAATTAAATTAGGTTTTCTTTTTTTTCTTTATATATTGTATTAGTTAGCTTTCCTGTTGCTGAGACAAAACATCCAACATCTACAGCTTAAAGAAGGAGAGGTTTAATTTGGCTCACAGTTCCCAGTGGATTTAGTCGCTGGTTGGGTGGCTCCAAGCCAGAAAAGGTGTGACAGAGGAGAAGGAGGAAAGCCGCTCAACCCTGGCAGCCAGGAGGCAGAGGGAAGAAAGGAGCAAGCAACAAGAACAAACCCCCATGACCTGCCCTCTCTGACTGGATCCTGCCTCCAAGTACATGACGTTATGGGGGCTATTTTAGATGTAAATGATAATATGTATGTGAGTGGCTATATGATTTTTTTTTTTTTTTAAACCAAGTCAAAGACAGTGTGTAAGGTCTCCTTGGCATGCTGTGTTCTTTATATCGGGGCCTTTTAATTGTAGACAAATCCTGATAGCAGGTGTGGGAAATGGAATTGAGGGTCCTCTCTTCATCCATTGAGAGGTAGCAGTGTCTCACCAAATGGCAAGTCAGGAGGTCACGCAGGCCTCACCTTTTAGAACCTGTAGCCTGGCTTCTTCTCTGGGTGCACCATGACAGCACAGGTCTGGTTCAGCCTGGTTGAGGACTGTGTCACATTTCTCTCCACTTTGAGTTAAACAGTGTCACAGGAGTGCAGTCACCATAGTATCTTGATGAGTTTGAAGAGTCTGGTTTCCCTCTGGAAAAGTGAGGTGATTGGCATGGATCGTGAGCATTTCTAAAATACATCAGCAAAACCAAGAAAAGTTAAATGTCATTACTTATAATCTTCTTTTAAGCAGATGTGTGCCACAGTACAATGAGAGGCATTTTTAAAGCACTGATTAATACTCATTTGAAAACTTTTACTATGTGGGAGGAGGAGCTCTCTCTCTTATTACCTAACTTACTTGCCAAAGTGGTCCTTATATGCTGTAGCTTTTTCAAAATAAATTTATTGTGAAGTGTAACTGTGAGATGTCAAGTAGTTTTGACTAAAAATGGGTGAACTTGTGTACTTGAACAGGGAGTATAAGTAAGTGGCAAAGTACCCTGGGTTCAAGCCCTAGCACTTCAAACAAGAAAACACATCAACCTGAGGAGGATAATGGTACCTTCCACCCCGACGGTTGCCCTGCATGGTGAATGCAGTCAGGTAACTGGTCTCATTCGGAATCTTCGCTAAGGGGAACCTGAAGAAGTCATCCCATCTCTGTTTCTGAAAGAAGGGGAGAAGAGAGAGATCATGTTTCCATTTCTTCAAGGAAAAGGTTCAGTGTGTTTTACTTACCTATACCAGAAGTCCCTATATTCACAAGCTCTCACTACAAGCTGCAGTGCATCACAAAAAAACAAAGTAATTTCTAAGTTATCTGCATTTTCCAGAAAGGATCCACCTCAAGTCTGGAGTAGAGCCCCGGTGCCCTTCTGGACCTTGTAAGACGTGACTTGGTGTCCACATGTGGATATGTATGTATGTGTGTGTGTGTGTGTGTGTGTGTGTGTGTGTGTGTGTGCATGCACAAGGCATGCTTTACCTGTGGGGGAGAAAAACTAATTATTAGGCCTGATACATGACAGAGTTGTAGCTTTTGTTTTCTTCAGATTGCTTCTATGAATGTTTGATTTTAACAGGACAAATTTTGGCTTTTACCTCCTTTTGCTCTGGCTTATTACTAGCATAACGCAAAACTTGAAAATTATGTATCTCTTGTGCGTTCTGTGTTATTGGGTTAGGCTCATAGAGTATTTTCTTGAGGTCATTGCCGCAAAGAAAACTATGTTCATGGACTCAAGTGTAAAAATTGATTGCATTTTTATAACAATTTATAGTTTTTAAAAGCTAGGAATTTTTCAGGTATGTCATGTTACATTTGGTTTTTTTGTTTTTTTAATTCGTTTATTTTTTGGTTTTTTGAGACAAAGTCTCACTATGTAGTACAGGCTGCCCTTGAACTCACTGTGTAGTCCAGGCTGACCTTGAACTCACAGCGATTCTCCCGCCTCAGACTCCCTAGTGCTGGGATTACAGGCGTGCACCACCATGTCTGGCTTGCATTATATTTGTGTAGTAGTGCTTTGCCATCGGTAGCAGAGGTTGTCATCTGGCGGCAGAGGTTCATCCCACAGATGGATGATAGAAGAGTTCAGCAAAGACATGGCTGGAGGGTGCAGGGCACCTCAGAGCAGCCACTGTGCCAGCTAGTGATGGCCAGCTGGTCCACTATTTGCTGGTGTTTTTAAAGAAAAGGGAGAAATCCTGACTTGTATAATATGTGGTCTCCCAATTTTTAAAAACTGTCTCAGATATTTATTTTATTTTTTATTTTTTACCAGAATATCACGTTTATTTCAGATGTAACAGCAATGTTAAAATTGAAAAGTTTTAATTTTTAACTGCACCAAGTAAACTTAACTGTTTAAGTATTTTTAAAGTTATTCCCTCCAGAAACTGAGGAAACCTTTCTTTTACACCACCACAAACCATGGTTTCCCAATAGTTCTCTTTCTGAAGGACTTCTCAACTGCTGAGAAAACTGCTTTGGAAATATTTTAGAATTCTTCCTCCCAAATGAAAACTAATTTGGGCAAATTATATATTGCATAGATTTCTCTGCAGATTCTTTTATAGAGACTTAAATGCATCTTAGCATATAGTATAATTTTAATCTATTAGCCTTACAGTAAAAACCATCTATCTGGAAAAGTGGATATATCCTGTGATCTCCTGATTAATAGAATTACTGATTTATCTCAAAGATTATTTTTACCATTTGTCAAAATAACTAACTCAACAATGGACCTTAGTCTTTACTGACTCAGACATGTGAACTAGTACCCAGTATCTACCTCCGTATCTCCCCTTCTCTAAGGGGGTGGAACTACTTAATACCATCTTGAGGGAGGACACTTAACCCTTTACAGACACTAAGAATTTAGATTAAGTCATTGACTAATGTGGAAAAAGAAACTACAACAATGGGAAACCTACACACTTAATTCAAAATTGAATATTTTTCTTCTGTCTTTACCATGTATGTACTTAATCATGAGGCAGCTATTTGGTTTTCAGTAACTCAAATATTTTTAAAGCACTGTACAAGTCCAAACAATATCCGTGAGGTGGAATCAGTGGTCACCGTTGATACTCCTGTTCAGGAAGTAGTGTTTAGAGGCTTTATGTTTTTATTTTTGTCTTATAAAATTTTTAGTTACTTTACATTACCATAGAACAAAAAGAACCATTTCACAATATATATTACCTTTTTTTAATGGTGCGTGGGGCCTCACATGTGCATACATACTAGGCAAGTGCTCTACCACTGAGCTACATAGCTACATCCCCAGCTTCTTTTTTTTTTTTTTTTTTTTTTTTTTTTTTAATTTGGAGACAGGGTTATTGGGCATGGTGGTATGTGCCTGGAATCCCAGTACTTGAGAGGCTGAGGCAGGAGGATCGCTCCAAGTTCAAGACCAGCCTTAACTTTTTTTGAGACAGGGTCTCATTACATTGCCCAGGCTGGCCTCAAACTTGTTCTCCTTCTACCACAGCTTCCCAAGGAGCTGGGACTACAAGTCTGCACCACCACACTCAGCAGTTTCTTTTGACATTCAGTTACACGTCTGACAGTGGTAAGCCCTTTCCCTTCTGGAGTGTTTGGGGGACAGTTAAGATTTTGCATTAGGAGATTGGGGGGCAGACAGGGAAGTAAGTACATCCCACCTCTTCCTTGGGGACCACAGTAACCTGTTGCTGGCAACACTGTTCTCTGGGCTATTGTTGCTGTAGTTAAATATTCCTTCATGGAATACTTAGACTGGAGTAGATATCTGTGGTCAAGTCAACTAAATGTGACTCTGTTCAATGCAACCCTTGTCCTTAGAATGGGTTGATAGTTACAGGAAAGGGTGATAGCTAATAACATGTTCTGTACAGATAAGAGACTCAAGTAGGGCTGGAGAAGAATCTTGGAAAAAATCTAGACATCCCCAAGTTAGTATATGTGTATTGTTCTTCAAGGAGAAGAAGAGACAGTATCTCTTAACAATATTTAAGCAGCACAAAGCAAAGCAACAATAGCATCGAACATTTTCTTGGTAATTAAGCCTAAGAGATAATGCTAGACTACATGTATGAGTTCCAGCAATGACTAGCATAGATAGTAGGGTCTCAGAAAATAGTGAATTGAGTTTTTCCTTTCATGGAGTCATAAATAATATCTGGTATTTATTAAATGGCAAGTACTTTGCTAAGCAGTTATGTTTTCCTAATCTTATAACAACCATACCAAAGCAGGTATCTCCGGTTTAAACATGAGGAAGCAGAGGCTCGGAGAGGGTAAATAACTTGCACCACAGTGTTCAGGCTAGAAATCTAAGTCTGTTTCCTTCCAAAGTGGCACGTGATTGGCGAAGGGGCCAGCTGTAGTGACCAGATAGCCAACTTCACGACACACAGTCAGCATTACATGTGGACTAATGGGAACATTCAGTTCTGCATGTCTGGCTTTGTCATAAACGCAGAATTGATCGTGCATTATTTGTTGACTGCATGTTATATGTTTTTCTTATTGCATGTTCAAGAAAGGTAATTTCATGACAGACTTGTTTTGGTAGGCTAAAACCTTCGTCTACGTTTTAAAAAATAGTAATAATACTTAGTTACTGTGTTGTATTGGTAAGAATTTTTTTTAACCAGTTTTCTTTGTCACTGTAGGTTTAAAAAAACTGTGTAGATAGTGCACATTTTTCTGTCTAAAAAAGATGAGTGTTAATATTTCATTATATAAGCCATGTTTTCCATAAAAAAGAAATGATATTTTCTGGTTTGTTTGCCATGTATCCTATGATGGATTTAATAAATACTAAACCTTAAAGGCTACTTTGGACATAAAAGTGTCATATAAAAAGATGAATAATAATCCAAACATCTTTTTGAAACTACTGTGTCAGTATTTATTACACTTCAATATCTTTTCAAGTTAGTATATGTGTATTACCCTTCCAATGAGAGGCAGGTCCAAAATTGTCATCAAAATTGTTCTATTTTTCACCCCAAGTCCGCGCTGACATCACCAACCAGGCACCAGCACTGGGGCCAGTGGCCTTGGTCTCACTAATAGCTGCCCTCTCCCACAAGCCTGGCCTGGTCAGGTCGGAGAAAGCTCAGGCCCAGACAGCAGGCGGGTTGCCATCTGTTGTCTCTTCGTGTTTCTTCATTCAACAAGTATTTGTATTGTCTGAGCTAAGTGGGACACAGGAGAAAACTTCCTTTTTCATGGCCACTGACACACGGCCACTGCCCTAACAGGGCTTCCAGCCTAGTATAAATAAAGCTGAACCAAGCAGATGGAAGCATGCACAGAGGTAACTGATGAACACTGATGATGACGGATAATGCCATAGCCGCTTCTTGCCCTAGTTGCCCTAGCCAAGGGGCTCCCCAGGCCAGCCCAGCCCAGCCCAGCCCAGGTCCTCAGAAGCTGTGCCTGGCTCCAGACCAGTTGTGAACCCTTGTAGGGTAGTCTAGAGGATTCTGGGAGTTAACACCTACAAATCGCTCAGAGCAGTGCATGACCTTTAGTAAGGGCTCAGTAAATGGGCACTGCATATTAGGTATAAGGTAACCTGGTATTTTCCAAAACCTTAGTGACAAATCTCTATACAGTTGTTTTGAAGTCTTATGTGTTCTGAGGTTTATAACATATAACTGACATTTAACATAGAAATGAAAAGTTCTTTATACCTATTAAAATAGTTTCATAGTAGCTGGTAAAAATTTACACATAATTACTTTTATCCTACTTCAGGAGTAATTAGCCCTGCTAATGGGAACTATCATTATCTTAATCATTGTTGTTATCCTAATCTAAAGCGTGTATTAAGAATTTGATTTTGTTTTAACTAAGCTAAGTTTTCTTCAAGGCAAGTTTGTTGCCTTGCCCTAAAAGTACTTATGGTCTAGAACAGTGGTCAGCATTATATCTGTTAGTCCCTCTCAAGTTACCCTCTATTTGTGTGCCCTCATTGGTAATGTTTTATTGTAAATATTTTCTTTTCTGGTGTTACATAGTCCACCTTCTCCATCATACTATGAGGCCTCCCATCTTAACAGTATGTTTAGAAAGCACATGATCAGTTGTACCCACTTGTGACATTATCCTTAGAGTGGTGGTTTCATATTTAGGTGACTTTTACAAGATCATTTATTTTGAAATAATTTCAAACTTACAGAACAGTTGCCAGAACAATACAAAGAGCTTCCGTAGTCCCCGCACCAGGTTATCAAGCTATTGATATTTTACTGCATGCGTTCCACCACCTGCACTTCGTTCAGGGGCTTGTTCAGAGCAGGCTGTCCATGGTGTCCTTTCCCTCTAACTGCTTCAGTTCCAGGCACTTGTCACCTGCTTGCAGCCCTCGAAAGCAGCAAGTCAGCCCTGGTCGCATATTGCCACCCAGTCCGCAGGTCCCAGCCACATTCTGCTCACTGTCCAGACAGTGCCTTTTTTTTTCCCTCTTCTGGAATGAAATATTTAACATTCATTATCTTCTGTGTTGCAGTACTGCTCCAAATCCAAGGATACACAGGAGTAGAAGACATGTGGCACAGTGATGTTACTGCCGCACGTGAGGTTCACTTCCATGTCAGGGCCTCTTCCAGTTCCCCAGCCAGGAAGACTGCCTCAGTTGTGCCCACTCCCTTATGTCCTTGGCATTTTAGAGTATAACTTATCGGGTGACCCTTAACCTGGATCCACCAGAGTCTCCTCCTAACCAGTTTAGTAAGCCTTGTGTTCTTGGCAAGAATGCCACAGAAACAGTGCCACCTTCATGTTCTTCTCACCATTTCCCTCTTCTTGCTGATGAGTTTGTCAGGAATGACTCCTGCCTGTGTCAGGCTCTGCTGTGATGGTTAACAAATAGTGATTGTCATTTTCTTTTATTCATACTGGTTGGCATTCTACTATAAATCATAACTTCCCCTCAATTTATGTCAATTCAGACTAGTAAATTTCTATATAATTCAGTGGATTCTGAGCTGTTACTTATTTTGATGCCAAAATTGTCTGTGATTTGGCCTTTCTCCTGGTCGCTTTGACTTACCTCCATCGTTCACTATTTCCTTACTTTCTATAACAAAGAAATTTCTGGGCTCCTCTTGTACTTCCTAGCCCAACCCTGGAATCAGTCATTTTGCCAAGGAACCCTGGTTCCTTTTAGTGGGAGATGGCATTTAGGAACCAAGATCTGATTTGTTGAAGTGCTCATTGCTACTGAGTTGTCATTACTTCAAGACTGTTTCAGTAGAGAAAGATACAACATGCTTCTGTGTATAGGTGCTCACATATGTATACGTGTACTGGTACTTATAAGCTATATTATGTGCAGCTATGGAGAGATGCATGTAAATTACGACTTCATACTGAGTCCTCTGACTGTAGTCCAGTACCTCAGTGTTCTTTCTAGCGTTCTCCTTTTCATGTGGGTAAAATCTCTTTTAACAGCAAGAGCCCATTTTTGTTAATATAGTGAGTTATTTGGTCAGGTACTTATTTACTCTCTGTACCTGATTTCCCAACCACACATCATCTCCCCATCACCCCGTCTTTCCCTCTCCACCTGCTTCCTCAACTGCCAGGCCTCTGGCACACACCTGTGTGTAGCCCTGCTACCTTTGTGTACCTCCCCTTGATCTTGGCCTCCAGGTGACCACCCCCTCTAATAGTAGCCCCAATACCAATTCCTCTGTGGGGAGGAGAAAAGGGTAAATATTAGGAGACTCTTGATCCCTTTTTTGGAAAAACCAAAGCTTGCCTAGTAAGTATTCCATGTTTTTCTTTTTTCTCATTTCTTTTTATTTTGAATTGAAATCTTTGTTTGGTAGGATGGTTGGTTGTTTTCAAGACAGAGTCTTGCTGTAGTTCAGGTGGCTCAGCCTCCCTACCCCTGGGATTCCAGGGGTGCACCACCACACCTAGCAATAGTTTGCATTTTAATTATTGCATAGCAGAGATTGAAAAGAGAAATAAACTTTTGAGATAGGATCTTGAGGAGCCTACAGTATATTAAATCCAGCAAGTAAAACAGGGCTGAAACAAAAATGAAGATGATCTGCAAAACAAGGCTCAGTGAAGAAGATTCACATTAACCTGAAGGGGACTCACCGAGGCTTGTTTCAAGTGCTTATGTTGGATTATTTCCTTGGTATTTGATTTGCAAGTAGAATCCATTCCATGGACATAATGAAGATACCTGCGGATACCAGATCCCTGTCATTGTTTTGTACATTGCTCAATCTTTTTAGGAGGCCTCTTCCACTCAGTCCTTTTAGTGTCCATATTCCATCCTGTATTCTCAGCCAGGTGGGCTATGCTTATTAGAAAATTTATGACTTTATATCTTTATTATTTTTAAATTTTCATTAAAATGGTCATATTTGCAGTACATGCTAGATGACTGTCACACTTACCTTGTGTGTTCGACAGTGACCTCCTGTATAGAATTTCTTCAAAATGTGCCCAATTTCAGAAGAGAATTGTTGTGCCTCTCCAACAAGGGAGGGTTGCTGAAACAGAAGAAAGCTGGACAGAACTGTTCAAAGTTTAGGGGTACAGACCTGTGTGCCCCTTCAAGTGCTGCATCACTTTTTCGTCTTTAGGATTCATGAAGTAACAAATGTGAGAAAGCGCTTGGCATGTAGCAACAGCTTGGTAATTATAATAATTTTTATTGCTGTTACCTTCATAATTATTATGAAGAAATTACTCAAAAACACAGTTTAAAGCAGGCATTCATCTGCTAGACATTCATCTCTCTAAAGAAGATGTAGGTGTGCCAGTATGCACAAGAGTAGGTATTCAGCATAACTAGTGATTAGGGAGATGCAAATGAAAACCACACCCCAGTACCGCAAAAAAAAAAAGAAAAGAAAAGAAAAAGAAAACCACAAGTTGTATGAAGTACAACTTTATACTCATTAGAATGCTTATTAAGCAGAACAGAACACAGCAAAAGAGTAGTGGCGATATTGGCATTATTGGTAGGAGTGTAAATTTTATAACCATTGTGGAAAAAACAGCTTGACAATTTCTGAAAAGGCTATGTGTAGAATTAGCCTGTGACATAGTGGTTCTGCTCCCAAGTGTGTACCCAGAAGAACTAAAAGAGGCACTGAGACATAGTTCAGTATTCATATACAGTGTCCCTAGCAACACTGTTCATAATAGAAAGATAGGAACAACCTTTCTGGGAACAAATGTCTCAACACATGAGTTCTTAAAACATGGTTTATACATAGTGAAATGGTGTTCAGTCGTGAAAAGGAAGGAAATTCTGATGCATGCTACATCGATAAACCTCAAAAGCATTATGTTACATGAAGTAAGCCTGCCACAGAAAGACACATGCTGAATGATTCCACTATTATAAAGTTCCCAGAATAAACCAATTCTTAAAGACATTTGGAAGACTAGTGGTTGTGGGACAGGGATATGCAGATGGGACACTACTCCTTAACTGGTACAGTTTCTGTTTGAGAGGATAGAGTAGTTCTGGAAATGGATAGTGGTGATGGGTTGCACAGTGTGCCAAATGTACTTGATACCAATGAATCATATACTTAAATGGTTAAAATGGTAACTTATGCTGTATATATTTTATCACATTCACAAGCAAACACAAGTTACCAAGATTATAAGATGGTATGACATGAAAAACCTGCCCATATGTTCTTATAGGGGTACTTCCTTGTTCCACAGTGTTCTTTGGTGCTTTGGCCCCTAGACGTACATGCCACATAACGTTTCCCTCAACAATGGCCCATTCAACACTGGTCCAGTAAGATTATAAAATAAGATTAAAATGCAGTTGAAAAGTTCCTATTTCCTAGGGACCCACTGCAACAATTGTAACACATCGTATGTAGTCATGCTGGTGTCAAGTTCAGCCCCCACAACCATGAGAGAATCAATTTCCATTGTTGCAGCCACCACGTCTGGGCCAACCACGACACACACAGTCTTCGCAGTTCTTCTCCGTGCAGACTGTGGACCCTTCCCGGCTTCTGCCTCGAGCCTCATCCCTCATCTCCTTGTCTCCTCCCGGTGGAAGGAGTATTCATCAGAGGGAGGAAGGCTTACCATGGTGCTTGTCAGGGAAGTTCGTGAACTAACCCAAGAGGTAGGTAGGTAGCAGGTTGTGAAGCACTAAGATGAGGGTTTCTACACCAGTGGTGTCCTACCTGCGCCATCTGTCTTCCTCTGAACTTAACACAGGCAGCAGCTTTTCATGTGCTGATGCTCCCGTGCCTTTTGAAGTCAAGCATATGATGCTGTTTGTGTGTGAAGGTTTTCCTCTTGCGCCCATTTGTTTCTCCAGCTTGAATTTCTATGTAAACTCCCTCGGCTAAATCACACAAGCCGCCTACACCTCACCGCCTCCTCCCTCATCCAGAGCAGGGAGTGCAAACAACGCCTGTGGTACCGTGTGTCCCATGTGAAGGCCTGGGCCAGGTGGGGAAGACGTCCCACAGCAAGGGGCCACTGCCCTGTCTGTGCGTGTCATCAATGTGCAACTCCAAAACATGGCCTTCACGTCTTTTTGGCAGCCTATCCTAAACCTGCCTTCCGATCTCCCTCTTTTCCTCTGTAAACCTTGACCACGTCCATTCTCTCCCTTTTCCTCCTTTGTCTAAAATGTCCCTTTTTTCCTTCAAAGGAAATATTATTTAAAGCAAACCTTTCCAGGGGTGGTGGTGCACGCCTGTAATCCCAGCACTTGGGAGGCTGAGGCAGGAGGATCATTGTGAGTTTGAGACCAGCCTGGGCTACAAAGTGAGCTCAAGTCCAGCCTGAACTACAGAGCAAGACCCTGACTCAAAAAGACCAAAGAAAAGCTAGCAAACCTCTTGGTCTTCTTTTTTAAACAGCTTAACTGGGCTGTGATTTTGAAGTTTCACCCATTTTAAGTGTATGGTTCAGATCTCTTTAGCAAATTTATCGAGTTATGCTGATCTCAAACATGGTGATCCCCTTACCTTAGCCTCCTGCATGTTGGAATTACAGGTGTGTGACACCACGCCTAGCTTGATAAAGGCAAATTATTTTGAAAGTGCTATTAAAGCCTTGACTCATTTTTCCCCAGCTCTCCCTCCTGTTAGTCTGTGCAAGGATGCTAGTAGATGTTAGCTAGCAGAAGTCAAGTCCATGCGTCAACTGAAGGACTTCAGTCTGAGTCCTTCAGTCAAGTCAAGTCCAAGGAGAGGCAGCTAGAAGACCCTGCCAGCTACCACCTGGCTCTGCCTCCCACTCTTTCTTTTCTTTCTTTTTTTTTTTTGTTAACAGGAATCTAGCTCATGACCTCTTGCTTACCAGGCAGGTGCTGTGCTGCTCAGCTATATCCCCAGCCTCCCACCCTTTCTAGGTCTCCTTGGACAGTCCTAGTTGGGCTGGGTGTTCAGGACTTGGGAGGACATAGTGTCATGTGGTGGCCTATGTCATTTGTCACCTGGCTGGTTATATAGGTTTTCTTCTTTTGAGCCAGTTGTTTTACCCCCTGTTGATTTTTACCTGTTAATCTTACGCTCCTATGCCTCCAGTCTCTGAGTTTTGCAAGCCCAGATCATCTTTATTCTGCACTGGAGTCCTCAGTTGTTGCTGAATCATAACTGTACATTTAGCTGTTATATTTGATAGTGTTACCAGGTAGACCCTTTAGAAATGGCTCACCAGTCAAAAGTGTTCCGGGTTGTTCTTGCCTCAAAGAATTGGACAAGACAAACCAAAAATGGTGCCAAAAGTTTATTTGAAAAATGTGGGGTAAGTGGGGTGTGGGAGAAGCCAGCTCTGCAGAGCAAACTTGGCTGAAGAGAAAAAGAAAATAAAGGCCA
The DNA here is from genome assembly GCA_004027595.1 of Dinomys branickii. Classification (NCBI taxonomy): domain Eukaryota; kingdom Metazoa; phylum Chordata; class Mammalia; order Rodentia; family Dinomyidae; genus Dinomys; species Dinomys branickii. The sequence continues at coordinate 64,059 of PVLD010003499.1, read as the reverse complement.
AAACAAGAGTGCAGGTTGCATGAGAAACACAGCACAGGCTGTCATGGGAATCACGACAGTTCGCTTTCCATGGTCTCTGGTCTTTCATGCCGTCCCCCTCCCATGGGGACACGAGAGAAGTTGCGTATGGGTCCTGGGGATTCTTTGGCACTTGTACTTGATAGGTTCCCCTCATTCCCAGCTAGCTTTGCCACGCCCTGTCTCCTATATCCGCAATACTGGCTTTTAAATGTATTTTTAAGTTGGGTAAAGTATACATAACATAAAATTTACCATGTTGATCATTTTAAGTGACAGTTCATTTGTATAACTGCATTTCCATTGCTGTGCATCTACCATTACCATCCGTCTCAGAACCGTTTTCGTCTTCCCAGACAGAAATTCCATACCAGTCAAATAGTAATTCCCTCTCCCTACCCCAGCTCCTGACAACTTTCTGTCTCTGAATTTGACTACCTTAGGCACTGCTTGTGAGTGGAATCCTATACTGTTTGCTGCTTTTTAATGGCATGTTTCATGGAACCAGATGTCTTCAGGGTTCATCCATGTTGCAGCATGTGGAAGAATTTCCTTTCTAAGGACAAATACTATTCTGTTGTGTATTCTCTCTCTCTCTCTCTCTCTCTCTCTCTCTCTCTCTCTCTCCCCCTCTCTCTCCCTCTCTCTCTCTCTCATTCTCTCTCTCTCTCTGTCTCAGTGCTAGGGATGTAGCTCAGTGCAAAAGCCTTCGGTTCAATCTCAAGTTCCACACATAAAACACAAATCTCCCATCTTAATCCAGCCCAGAGGCTGGTTTTACGTCTTATGACCTGGTCTCCAAGCTAAATTCTGGGAGCAGACAGCTTTCACACAGCGTCAACCTGCTCCCAGAGAACAGCAGTGAGGATCACCGTGAAAATCTTTCCAAAAGGCTGCGGCTGGGGGAAGTGGCCATTTTTTGCACTGATAACTCAGATCGACAGGCAATGCGTCACTCAAAATGCTACATTGTATTTAACCACTCATCCATCAGTGGGTGCTTTTCTTGCTTCCACCTCTTGACTGTTGTGAAAAATGCTGCTATAGACATGAGCACCAGTCCAAGTCTCATTGGTCTTACTGGTTTAACTCCTTTATTACGTATTGCCCTTATTTTGTGTTACTGGATAATTACCTGCTAATCAGATAAGACCAGACTCCGACTTTATCCAAGACCCCTCTCGAGTGATGCATTTCCTGTTGATCTGAAGTTACCAAGGCACAAAATGGCCATTTCTCCCAGCCACAGCCTTTTGGGAGGACTTTCACTATGATCCTCACTGCTGTGCTCTGGGAGCAGATTTAGGCTGTGTGAAAGCTGTCCACCTCCAGAACTTAGTTTGGAGTCCAGGTTATAAGTCGTAAAACCAGCCTCTAGGCTGGGTTAAGATGGGAGATCTGTGTTTTGTTTTATGTATGGAACTTGGAATTGAACTGAAGGCCTTTGCACTGAGCTACATCCCTACCACTGCCACTGCCCCGTTTTGAGCCAGGATCTTGCTAAATTGTCAGGTGAGAGTCAAACGTGCCATGCCCCTACAGTGCCCAGGTATGCTGGGATTACAGTGTGCACCATTATGCCTAACTGATTTGGGGTTTTTGTATTATTACCTATTTGAATGTCACTAAAACAGCGCAGAAACTAATGTCAGGTACCAAAAGGAAGGAAACTGAGGTTTGGAGTGACCTGATTAGTACTGAATTCCTTTGTTTTACAAATACTTGTTGAACTCCTGCTTGTGAAAAGTACCAAGTGCTTTTGGAAAACAGATGAATAAAAATACTCCCTGCTCTCAGGCTGTTTTACAGTACAAAATATTGGAGGAACTTCCTGTTATAATCCAAAGGCTTTTAGATAAGGAGTCAGCCATAGCTGTAAAAACATATCACCCTGAGATAAGGAAAATCCCAGAAGCCATGAGAAAGCAACATGTGCTCTGAATTCAAATCTTAGCGTGGCTTTTAAGCAAGGATTTGTGGACTGAAGTCTTAATATGAACGCTTTAAGTGTGTTTATCTTTGACTTTACTTTGGCTACTAGAAAAGCACCTGGGAAACAGAAAGTACTCTTGCTCTTGACAGTATAAAATTCTTATTATTTTTAGAGAATAGTAGCTATGCATTTATGAAACTTGCTGTCAGAGCAATTTAGCTAATAGCTATGTAAATGACGACTTATTTCATTGTGTAGGTGGATCACTCTATGTACACTTCGGAGAAAGAATTTAAATGCTAGAAACTAGCGCTGCAGATGGAAAGGAGCAAAAGTGAAAGCGAGAAGGCCAGACCTCTGCCATGCTAGGTGCTTCGAGGGGCAGAGAAGCGCCAGCCAGCTTGCAGTGAGATGTGTTCCATTACCAAAAGGGGTTTTCACTGAAGTGAATTTCCATGTGAAACTTTTCATTACTGGTTTTCAAGCACAAAAGATCATTATAAACCCAGTTGGGGTGGGACAGGGAGGTACTGGAAATTAATCTCACAGCTATCAATCCCTGTGTAAGGGAACATCTGCAAACACCTGAGAGACACTCCTAAAAGGTCATTTTTTTTTTTCCAAATAAACCGTGGAGGAGTTAAACCAGGCCGAGTCTCAGAAGAAGTAGCAGTGCCTGTGTAAATGGCCCTCCCCTGCCAGATGGTCTCTGGCTCTTCTTTGCCCTGAGTTGACCTGCCCAGTGCATAAGCATCATCTTCAGCTGCCCTTGAATCAGGACACCCCCCTTCTGTGAAGTGCTTGCATTCTCAGTTGTCACACAAGTCACCTTAAAGTTCCTGGCAGTGGGTCTCAAGCTCTCCCACCCTTCCCACCTCAGAACTTGGTTCCCACTGGCATGAGCTGGCTTCCCCGCGTCAGGTGAGCAAGGGAAGCTGTAGAAACTGGCGTCTGGTCCTCCCCAGGGCTCCCTCTCCTCCAGCTCCCTCCCTCCGGCTCTCAGTCTCCAGTACAGTGAGTCCTTCTATCGTCTGGCTCACATAGCAGTTACTCTTGGCAAGCCGCCCCTGTGCCTTGCCTGGACACTGAGAGCACAGCCTGCCAGCCATGTGGCTGGCCCCAGCCCACCAGCACCGCTGCCCTAACGTTGGCACATGTTCACTTTCTCTTCTCTTTCATTCTCCTTCAGGTACAGACTGAAGACAGCGTCCTCCTGTTTGTTACTGCCTGGACAATCACAGAAATTATCCGTTACTCCTTTTATACATTTAGTCTATTAAACCATCTGCCTTACCTCATCAAATGGGCCAGGTAAAAATGGAACAAAGTCTTGAAACTCTCCACCATCACATTTGCCCTTTATTGCCTAAATGTTGCTCCCAAGTTTCTAAAAATAAAGTATGAGACAGAAGTTGGGTAAGGGCCTTCACTTTCATTAATAGAAATACGGCTGGAAAAACTTAACATTTTATGTATTTTTATTGGGTGCATTTCTTTTCAGTTGAATTTTGCAGTGGAGATTTGATGTAATGTCCCTTTTTTGTCTTTATCAAATTTTGCTAATGAACTTCTGCTGTTACGGTGTTTTGTTTTTTTTTAAGACCAAGCCCAATTTTCCTAGTCTCAATTTTTCTAAGATAGTTGAGACCAGTTTTCTGAGTTAGGAAATTCCTTTGGAGTGGGGAGGTGGGGACTACAACAAAGTAGAAGAATCAGAATTGTCCATGGAACAAAAATACCTCTTCATAGAAGGAAAACAGTGGTTACTGGACACTTTGTGAGTTCAGTGACTTAAGGACATAATTCTGTTGCTTCCAACATTTCAAGTATGAGAACTCCCTTTTATTACTTTTTGCAGTAAATATCTTTACTAGGAAAGAGGAGGGGTAGCAGCTACCAACCAGCCTGCACAGCCACTTTGACTGCTCTCTAACCCAATTGTAGGGGATCATCAGTCAAACCCTGATTTCATTATTAGCGAAAGATTCTTTTGCCTGTTCTCCGTGGACTATGGAAGATTCTTTTCTCAAGAGTATGTCTTCCATTCATCTTCATAGATTATTCAGCATATTCCATACCTGAAGTTTTGAAATTCAGTCCTCATGTGTTTTTGTTGTTGTTTGGGAGGTTTTTGTTTTGTTTTGTTTGAGTCAGAGTCTTACTATGTAGATTCAGGCTGGCAGCCTTGGACTCATTATGTTCAAGCTGACCTGGAACTCACTGTGATTCTCCTGCCTCTGCCTCCTAAGTGCTAGGTCTACAGCTGAGCCCCACCATGCCAGCTTCATGTTTCAAAAATTTACCTATATTTGAGTTTTCACAGAGTATGTACAGACATTGAGAAAGTCACAGCCATACACACGTGTGATGTGTTTTTTGTGTTTTTTTTTCAAACCCACAGACCAGACATGCTGTATGTTTTAGGACTTTCTGGATACAGCATGTGTCAGCACCTTTCCCCTAACCCCTCTCAACGGCCCCCCCACAGGACTCAGTGCCCTGCTTTGCCAGGATCCACCACCCTTCAGTTGTTCTGAAGAGTTACTTAGTGGACACAGAGTTTGTCTTAGAACATTCAAAAACATGTACCTGCTCTAGGCTCTTTTCAAAAACTGGCTTGTAAAGCCTGGATTTCAACAAAAAGTAAATGGGAATTGTAGAAAGCACTTCTCTCTGAAAGACCCAGGACTGTGGGGAGGGGTGGGAGCACGTCTCTCCACCAGCACTGGTGTTGCGCCGCACTGGTGTTGCGCCTCCGTCATGGGTCTTCTGCTTTGTTTCAGGTACACACTTTTCATCGTGCTGTACCCAATGGGCGTGTCGGGAGAGTTGCTCACAATCTACGCAGCTCTACCCTTTGTCAGACAGGCTGGCCTGTATTCCATCAGTTTACCTAACAAATACAATTTCTCCTTTGACTACTATGCATTCCTAATTCTGATAATGATCTCCTACATTCCACGTAAGTAAATAGTTGTGCGTGTGTTTATGTCTTACAAATTTGACTCTACAACATGTAGAGTTAAATGTCTTTGATTGTCTTTGCACTGTGTCCAAGTAAATATAAATCTGATGTACTGGGAACACTGGTTTTTATTGAATGCTGTCAAAGGGAATTTTCTCCGGTAGAGGTAATTGAATAAAGATGAGCCCTTCTCAGCACAGCTGCCAACGTGCAGCCCTTCTCGGTGTGTGGGTTTGAAATACTGAATACCAGGGTAAATTAATCTTCTTTGATGAGAAAGTATTGACTAGAAAACAAAAAAGCCGTTAAAGGCTTTACTTGATTTTATTTTCCTGTCTCTTAAGAAATGCTTATTATGGTTTGTGGAAAACATGATAAAAAGATTTTTGCATTGTCTACTGTATCAAAAGAGACAGTTGTACTTCATTTTAAGAGACGAGTAGTTAACTGGAAACAAATAACCAAATAAATAAAAAGAGATTTTTTTTTCCCCTACTCTTCTCATTTGCTTGTTGAGCACTAAAACCTCTGCAGGGACAGAGTGTTCCCTTTGGGATGGTTTCCAGTCCTGTTCCTGGTATGAAGTGCACGGGGGATCAGATATGCCCTGAGCGTTCTGAGTGGCAGAGAAGAAAGACGTGTAACCCTTGTGTGAGATGAGTCCTGGCCACTGAGGTAGCAGGGCTGTATCTGATAGTTGTAATCAATCCTGGGGTCACTTTCTACATATCTAGGATCCCATCAGTAATGTCGTGTTTCTTCTTCTTCGGCTATTTCTGCAGCCACTGTACCTTTGAATCTTAGTCACTGAAGGGTTCCTGTGTCTCACTTGAACCCTAAATTAAGTTCAGACGGGTGGGTTTTTCCTCAGCCCCAGTGCTATGTGAATGAATCATCCTAAAAGTCATAAGTGACATGTGTTTTTTCCCTCTGTGGAAAATTGCATTTCATGCATTAAGAGAAAGAAACTATATCCAGGTTCTATGTGAACATTTATTCTGGAGAAATTCTTGGATGCAGTTCTGCTTTCATGATTTATTTTCCAGTCCGTTTTTTTTTTTTGGCATCAGGGTCTCACTGTGTAGTTTAGGCTGGCCTTGAACTCACTTTGTAGCCCCAGCTGGCCTCAAACTCGCAGTGAATATCCTGCCTCAGCCTCCCAAGTGCTGGGATTACAAGCATGCACCACCATGCCTGACTCATTTTCCAGTCTTTATTCATTATTGCGTCCCCCTTTCCCCTGGCTGTGGTGGTGCACGCCTATAATCCCAGCACTCTGGGAGGCTGAGCAGGAGGGTCACAGGTTTGAGCCCAGCCTGAGCAACTAACTTAGCGAGACCTTGTCTGAAAATTTTTAAAAAGTAAAAGTAGCTGAGGATGAAGCTGAGTGTATTAAACATACACACAAAAAACTTTTCCCCTGTAGTGTCAGGTCATGGTAGCAAAAGGCTCTCTCTCTTCAGATGTAACAGGTAGTTGGTTTGCAAACAAAGACAAATATAGAAGAGTCTAAAACATTTAAGTAGTAAAAATTAATGTAGTCTTTCACCTTTCTAAACTTGTTCCCTCAGCATTGCATTTTCCCATCTCTAGAACCACAAGGCACAGTCACAGTTTTACCACTCCCAGAGCAGTGCATGTTATACCAGTGCCCACTACAGGGTTTATTTTCTGCTCAATAATTTTTGAGTGAATTGGACATATATGCCAAGTTGGGAAATGACAGGGAGGATATGGCCACAGACCATAACAAGGTACCTGCATGCTGACAATAACCCAAAGGTTCTGACTTCAGAATTCCTATAGGATTTCCCATCTGGCTGGGTGTGGCAGCACATGCCCGTAATCTGGCACTTGGGAGACTAAAGCAGGAGGCTTGATTTCAAGGCCAGCCTGGGTTTTATAACAACACCCTGTTTCAAAAAGAAAAGATTTCTATTCTGTCTGAGAAGGGTGTCTTTGTTCCAGGAGCCGCTCCCATGCAAACTGCCTGCACCTGCTAGTGTCTTATGCCCTGCTAGCCAACCACCCTCCTGCGGCCCTCCTGATGTAGTAACAGGGCTGGCTACGCACCACAGCCCTCCGGAGGCTAGGATCCCTGGAGGAGCACAGCCACCTCCGTGGGATTTTCTTTCTTGGCCTTAAGGGAGACAGAGGAGAGAGCACAGGCCTCGGGGCCAGCTGTCTTCTAGAGAGGACACGACTCTGTTCCCAACAGAACTCAGCCTTCTTGACCTTTCTGTCTCCTTGCAGTCTCAGCCCTCTTTTGATGAGATCTTGGCTTATTACAGTTTAATATAATCTCTATTTAAAAGGCATTTTAACTCCTGTAGACCAGGCAAATGGCTGGCTTTCAAAGACTCCCTCCAGGTTCCTGACCACCTGGCCAGGTGCAGGAGGGCAACCCAGTCCACCTCCCTGCTGCGGCCACCCTCATGTCCGCTGGCTCCCTGTGCCCCAGGCCTGCCAGTGGCCCTGGGTGGTTTCAGTAATCAGGTTGCTAATATCAACCAGATTGTATAGTTTATCCCAGCCAACTGCACATTTTCAACTTTCCAATGCTTTGTAAGAAGAAAATGCAGAATTGGGTGAGATTGCTGTTGACATACAGTCTATCTTACCAAATTTCATTTTCTTTCTACATCATTGTCTGATGGGCAGTTGGTGGTACACATGTACTGTGTAAAGCAGCCCTTCTCTCTGTGGTTCTGATCCATTGTTCCATGTATAGCTCCAACTGTAGGCCCAGGAGTATCTCCAGCTGGGGGCTCCTTAGGGTCCCTGGCAGAGTGCCTCTCCCCCTTCTGCTTGTGCAATGTGCACAGTAGGGAGATAGCGCAGTATTTGCAGGGCTCAGTGGGCATCGAAGTCCTGTTCACAGTCCTGTCCCCCACACCCCAGCAGATGGACAAAACTTAGTGATGGGGATGGGGACAAGAGAAAGGTTGAGAAACACTAGTGCATGGCAGGACTCCAAGAAGCTGGTTGTTGGTGACTCTTCAGGTTGTTGGTGACCATAACCACACCTGACTTTCAGAGAATCTGTGGACTTGTCCCAGGCAAAGTATTTCCAGTTGCTCTCACTCTCCGGGTATTCCTCTCCTGAGAGGGGAAAAGGGAGCCAGCAGGACGGACCCCACCACCAACACATAACAACTGCCCCTCTTCTGGAATGTGTCTTGAGCTAGGAAGTCGGAAGGTCCAGTGCTTAGTAGCCTTTTGCCGGGTGCAGACCTCTTTTGGGTCTCCATGTGCATCCTGATGTCATCAGGTCAGGTCATAGCCTTGCCCTGGAATGTTTAAGCCTTTGTGGTTGCATTCAGCCTGAACACACGGGTCATTCAGATGGGGACAGTATCAGGAAGTCACCACTGGAGCTGCAGAGAACGATCTGAGCGTCCCTGGCCTCCCACATACCCTCTTTCCCTTGGTACTGAGGAGCTTCTGTGGGTTATAAAGGATTGAAAGGGTCACATGTGCCCTGACTTAAAGCATCTGACCCTGCTAGCAGCCACAGGCCTGGCCCTTGCTTTGAACTGAGACTGCAGCCTACCAAATGGCTTCTAGGTGAAGCTGTGCTCTGTGGTTACGTTATCCACAGAACCAGTAAAAGACACAACTGTGGCACACTTGGCTCCCAAAGATCACCTTTACTAAAGTAAATCTAGCAGTGTGACTGGTCCTGCATTTTTAAATGATCACAATTAGTATTCCTTATGGTTTAATTATCTCTTTACTTCCAGTTTGTAGATTATAGAGTTTGTCAGATTTTCTGGCTTTCATACCAGAGTAATCCTCTCACTACTGAAGTCTATGCATAATCTGGGTCTTCTCTGTGAACAACTTCTGGCCTGAAAATAGCTCATGGAGTGATGGTGGTGCTGCTTGGTCCCGAGCATCCTCTGCAGTGAATCTGCAGCACCTCTTAACATCACTTAGTACTTAGGGAGTATCCTATAAAATGTGGCCATTGGAATCCATTTAAAAAGGAAGAAACTGTCTAGGGAGAGTTGGCAGTAGAAAGTCGCCTCTCGGAAAGTACAGGGTACTGTCTAAAAAAACGAGATTAGAGCCATTGCGGAGGGAGAGGAAGAGGGTATTGTATACCAAAGGCCGCCCACAGGGCCATGAAGAGTTGCCAAGCTCCCTAGGTACAGTAACCTTGGAAGGCCCTGCAGCTCCAGCTGGCCATGGGACACTGTTGGCATTTGAGGCTCATACCGCAAGATGTTTTAGCATCCCTGGCCCCCTCCTCTAACTACTAGCTACCTGTCCTGCTTATTTCTAGATATTCCCTAGGAAGGTTCTCATTGGAGAGCCAGTGCTTTGTGTTGTCTGAAGTCACCAAAAAACAGAAGACTCCAGTGCCTAAAATACCGACTTGCTTTCCGCGAGGGCTTTTTCTGTATCCCAGCCTGCCTTTGCTATGTTGTGGCTCTTCCCCACCCCTCAGCTGTACCATCCAAAGAGCACCTTTCTCAGGAGTGCTTTGGGGGATCCCTCCCCTTTGCCCCAGCGATTGGGTTGGCCAGATGTGGGGGTGGGGGTGTTGAGGAGCCTGGACCCTGATCCTTACTCCACAGTGACTTGCTGTGAGACCCCAAACCAGCCGTTTACCTTCTCTGGGGCTTGAATTTCTCCTTGAAATCTCAATAATTCCATCACTAGTATTCTTCACCTGGTGGTTATGAAGTTGATCAGAATAAACACAAGAATATGAATGAACATTACTCTGTAGGCCTGGGAATATAACTCAGTGGTGGGGTGCTTGCCTAGCATGTGTGAGGCCCTGGGTTCCGTCCCCAGGACCACAAGAAGAGGTATAATTTGGTGGTTCTGTGGCACCTTCATTAGTAATGGTAATGACGGCAGCATTTGTTATAAATGTTCATACCATTTGTTACCCAGCTAAAGCAGGAGCCGCACAGTCCCAGCGTGGACCCCCCTTACACCCCGCACCTTTCCCCGATCCTGCTTCCTCTACTTCCTTGGCTGCTGAATGGGAAAGTAGTTGGGAAGGTGACAAGACCACAAGTCCATGTGCCTTAAGTAGAACGTGCAGTTTTAAATGATAGCCTTAACCAGTTCTTTCTTTTTTCTTTCAGTTTTCCCACAGTTATACTTCCACATGATACACCAGAGAAGAAAGGTCCTTTCTCATACTGAAGAACACAAGAAATTCGAATAGTTCTTGCTTCCTGCACCATCCCCCCCAACCAAACTTTCCAATGATCAAAAGATGCTGCAGACTTTTTGAGTTCCCAATACGTTTCATAGAAAAAAAATTAAGAACTATTTTTAAAATACTAAAAACAAAACAAAAACCAAAATCCAGTGTCACATGGGCCTGGAATTTTATAAAAAAATTTTTTTTTGAAAAGCTGTTAACATACAGTGTCCTGGCCGGTCCATTTTCGCATGCTCTTTCAACCAGAAGTCCTCAGTATTTACAGTGGCGCTAGGAAGGGGTTTGGCATCTATCTCCTCGTGTGTCCTTCATGTATCCAATAGAAAGAGACCCATCACACTGCCCACTCGCAAGTTACAGTCGGTCTGAATGAGGAGGTTGGCCCAGTGTGCCCCCGGCTCGCGGCAGAGCTCAGTTCGGTCTGCAGTGTGTTTGGCGTTCCCTTCTCACAGTGCTTGACTGCATGCTGGAATCTCTTTGTATTTTTGAAGCGGCAAACTTTGTTCTCTGGAATGCTCTGAAGTTATGGCTGGGATCTAACCCCTCATATCTAGTGAATGAGTTACAAAATGTATATGCCTGTGAAACTTTGGAATAGTGCTTGTAAACAGAAAAAAACTAGAACCTTTTGTTTCTTTCCAATTGAGTCATTGCTTGCCACTGAGAAATAGGCTTGAATTTAATCAGTGTGTGCATAGTGTAAAGAACCTACCTTAACCTGGAGCTTGGCTTTGCCCGTGTTTTAACAAGTGACAGTTCTCTGCGGGGTAAAGCTCTGGTCAGTGACAAGCACCTTTCACAGGACAGTCTCAGAGCACCTGAGAGACGCGTTTGCTGGCAGCTGTTATCACTGGTGGGCTCCGAGCCCATCTTGTCACATGGGAGCGAGGACTCTGTTATTTCAGGACAAGGAAGCTGTCACTCTCAGAATGTCTGGAAATGCAGGAAGGGGCGGCTTTGTGCATGTGTATGTTTTATTTTGTCAAGCTTGTTTACTCTTCTGTGTATTTCTCCTGATCGTGGCCGTGTGTTCATTCCCACCAAGTGTTAAGAGGCAGTGCACGATCTGAACAGACAGGCGGGGTAAAAGCAGCATCGTTCGATGCGTTGGTCCCATGGACATTGTCTAGTTAACATCGTATGTTCGCCCCACTGAACTGCACGTCTCGGCCATGCACGTAAAGCCCCCGGGAGAGGCCGGATGGAAGTGTGGAGCCCATGTGTAGGTGCGCGTCCCCTTGCACAGATGAGCACGGTATCTTCTTTGTGGAGCCTTCCCCCTGACCTTTAAGACTAAAAGTCAGGCTTAATGAGCAACTTAAAATACAATTGTCAATAGCAGAAGAATGTCATAATGAAAAACTAAACTTTTAAATGCATATTTTCACAGGAACTTGAAAATCTAATCCAAGCAGCTGTATAATAAATTTATTTTTTAACGAAACGTTAAAATTCTGCTTCTTCAAGTCAGCACTGCTGGGTGTGTTATTCGAATCTCTTACAGTTGACAGACTGGGAGAGATGACTTTTCCTCCTCTTATCCCTTTTTATTCTTCCAGAATGTTATTTCCGCTATGAAGCAGAATCATTTTCAGTTATATTAGCCTTATTACTTTATCTGGTTAAGATTTTTTTCAATTTTTGGAATTGTAGAAAGCGTGATGGAATATGCAGGTTTTCCAGGATTGCATGGGGGACTGGGAACTCTCTTCAGGCTTCTTTATTATAATAGTCGCTGCTTCTGAAAAAAATTCTCTTGCAAAACAGTGTATTGCATCGAGTTGAACTTTGGCAGTGAGAACATAGCAAACAACTCCCTTTTCAAAAAGGTCTCAACCCGAGTATGCTTTTTTACATCAACATTTAAAATACAGCAGATAAGGAAGGCATGTCACTGTGTCCTTCAAGAACCTCTCAGTAACTGTTTTTTTTTTTTTCTTCAATCCCTAACATGAATTAACTTCTCCTTTGAAGCAGTGGTGTTCTGTAAGCTGAGAACATCCCAACCCCTCTGAAGGTCATATCTGATTAGAAAGCGAAAGCGTGAATGAGGAAGGTGACGTTCAGTGGGGTTTTGTCAGTCTCAGTGGTTGCCTTGTGAGGCACAAAGACACCCACTCGCAGCACCCATTCAGTGTGGTGTTTCAGGTCCCCCAGGGGCCATCCACTGATGGGGACCTCTCTGAGGTGCACAGCGGTGCCTCATAGACAAGCTGCTAATCTGCATCTTGCTGTGCCCTGTGCTGAGGTTGGGACCGCCCGTTCTCGTCCCCTCCCTGCTCAGCGGCCCGTGGAGATGTTGTGGAATAAACCCCTGACCTCCTAGATAAAAGCTTTCTTCAGGAGCAGACTTCAACAAGGAAGATATGGAGCCAGAGAGGAAAAGGAAGAGATTATGCCCACGTTTTTCACTTCTTATGTTGGTTATTCATGTCTAATAAAAGGCTGGCATTGATGTCCAACCTGCAAATTATTTTCAATCCTGAGTTTCTGATAAACTATTATAAAACATTAAATTCATTATACACTGCTCCTTTGAAATTTGGGTAAAAAAATTAGAAAACCACATATAGAATCATTTTTGTATTTTTTCTATGTTGTGAAAACCAAAATTGTAATTTTATAAGTCTATGATTCACTAAAATTCTATAATTTAAATGTATTTTTTGTATATTAGAAATAAGGAGTTCAAAGACTATGCTAACTTTCTATGCATGCATTTGGAAGCTGTTTCTACCTGATAATGTAGTTAGAAGTATATTCATAAAATACTGACCTGTGTTGCATTTCACAATAAACTGGTGTGTGCTCTGCCTGGACTTGGCCTCAATGCACTGCTGCAGGAATGTGGAAAGGTTTCAGTTCTCCAGCTCTTTCTTTGACAGTTTTTAAATCTGTTTCTGCTATTAATGGTTCTTCTATTTCAGGAAAAATAGATTTTAAGAGGTTTCCAGAAAGTCATTCTTCCCTGCCAGTCAGTGTTCAAGTTTACCAAGCCGGTCTGCAGGCTGCCTGCAGAGGGTAAATGGGTCAAGAAATCCAGAAAGTTGGTCAGCAGAACATTCTGAGTCCCTGTCTTAGAGGGGTGTCTTGGGCTTGAGGTGTTCTGAGTGTAGTTTATCTAAGTTGAAGGGAGGCTACAATGGCCCTGCGGTGTGTGTGACACATCGTCATCCTGAACATGCTCCCAGATCCAGAACATCCTAGGAACTGCTTCCCACGCTGTCACGCTGCAGTAAGGAGCGGTAGGAGGACCCTGGTTAGGATGGGTCTGACAGGGTCGCTCCTCATCCTCCAGCTCTGGAGCACGAGAGTTGTTTCCCTCACTGTGTGAGCATGTGCTGGGCACCTGCTGGTCAGCTCACCGTGCGTGTTGCAGGACTGTGCTTCCACTGAGTCCACTGTGCCTTTCCAAGTTGCTTGTCCCCATACCCCAGTGTGTGGTCTGGTCCCAAAGAGTATCTCCGGCCTGAAGGCTACCGGAGATACTCTTGTTAGCCAAAGCAGTTAGACCACCGTCTTCTCTAGAATCCACTCTGCCTTAAAAGGGTGGGCCCTTTATTATGGAAAGAGAAAGGGATTATCACAAATGAAACTGAGGAACGAATGGTGAACTCCATGGTCAAAGCTACCCAGAAAATACAACCTTTACAATCTTAGGGTGCTAATGGGGAGCCAAGGCTTTTTATTTGTCATTGTCCTATATTGGGGCAATTATGTGTACCGTGTTAACATAAGCCTTAACCTGGAGGAATTACTATTGGTATAATTAAGAGACCGACTGTTACAACATTCCAAAAATACTGCTGTGTAGTTCTGTTCCCTTTAACAAGAATGAAAACAAGCTTTGCAATTCCTCATATTATTAAAAAAAAAAAAAATCCCAGCCTCACATATAGCCTGGCTCATTGTCATACTGTTTAGTAGTGGAGAAGCTGTTCTAAGCAACTATTACCAAAAATAGCCATAGCTATTCACATTCCCTGCCTGCAGCCTGAGCAAAGTTTGAAAGGGCTGGGTAGCTTTCTTACTGTTAAGCAAAATGGTGTGAGGAACCATCATCTCTTTTGTCTTCTGAGTGGGCTGGGGTGTAGCTTGCCTTGCATGCACATGGCCCTGGGTTCTGTCCTCCACACCACGAAAAGCAGCTCACCTGAAGATAAACACCTTGGTGTCCTGTCACAGGCCTCGCATATGCAAGGCCCAGGGTTCAACCCTCAGTATCACACAATATATGAGAGGCTGTATTTAAGCACTTAGTGCCAATTTCAGAAATCGTCTTATGCTGGGAGTCACGTTTTCTGTTCTGTGATTCCAAAGCACAGACACGCAGAAAGGCAGCGCTTCACACCTGTCTCGGGCTTGGGTGTGTTCAACAGCTAGTGCTGCGCTTACTTCCCACCTCCGCGTTGTTGTAGCCGGCCTCTCCCGCTGGGGGGCAGCACCTCCCAAGCGATCTGGGCTCCAGGAGCCAAAAGAGTTGGCAAAACAACTTCAGCCCAAGGACAGAGGGGCAGAAAGAAGCACGAATGAAAATTAGTCACGCATCTTTATTGTCCATATAAAGCAAAGACAAGTTTTCAAGAACATTTTGGAGGAGTACAGGAAATTAGCACTTTTTTAGAGCAAAGAACCCAGCTTGTTTGCTTTGAGGCTCCGTCGTTTCTGGCTGCAGCGCCCCCACGGTGGTCCCCGTGGCCAACAACGGTTTGAAAGGGCAGCAGCTTTGGAGCTGCCTCCCAAAGCAGGTGTTAACTCTCCTCTTTAGTGCACAGCCTGCTTGTTAGTATTTGAAATGTCCAGGGAGGTCGGTTCCCACTCTGTCTCTGGATATTTTTGGAGGGTGGCCTGGGCCATGAGAAAATGTCAGGCCACCTTATAAGGCCGTGTCTGGCCCCAAGAATGCCTGTCTGCAGCGTGTTCTGTACACTCTGGACTCGAGTTCACTTGACTCCTTGGACTGTGGGTTTTCTCACAGATTCAAACTGCTTCTATTCATGCCATGGGTTGTTCTCACTCTGTCAGACAGAGGTCTGCCTCGAGGGCAGCTGTTTGGTGATCATATTGAACACACCAGCCAGATAACCAGATTGTGTCCATCAACCACAAGGACTCTGAGGACAGGAGTATGGGGATGGTAGGAAGAAGGGGCGGTGGTTTAAAACATAAATTTTTTCTCCTAAATATTTCTCTTTTTTTTTCCACTGAGCTATAGCCCCAGTCCTTTTCTTTTTCTTCTTTTCTTTTTTAAGACAGTCTCTTGCTAAGTCACTACATTACCCAGGCTGGACTAGAACTTGCCATCCTCCTGCCTCAGCCTCCCAGAGTTCTGGGGTTATAGGTGTGCATCACCACTCTGGGCTTGGTTCACTCCTTTTGTAATCAAATACACTTTGAACCTCCAAGAGAAGGGGTGCTGTGTGCGGTTTTCCAAACCTATTGTTTACATTTATCTTTGAAACATCAGGGTTAAGGCTGTCAGAATGCACCTGGACAAACCCTGACTGCTGGTGGCAGCCTGCTCCATCCAGGACTATTGACCCATCCAGGGGAAAATTGAGAGACGGGGCTCAGCCTGGACTCTAGGGAGAGTGCTCCTCATTTCTGCTTTGTTGTTTCCAAGGGTCTTGTGTTTTTTAAAAAAAATAGAAACTACCGTCATCAAATAACTAAGTGCAAAATATAGTGGTAAGAACCCAGATGTCAGGAGCCCTGGACCAAGCCTGCTTTTTGCTGCTTTCCTTATGTAAAAAGCGTCCAGCCGTGGATATGAACTGTCTCTCTACAAAGAGCAGGCTGGGAGCAGCAGCCCTCCTTGGCCACAAGGGCTTCGACCCTGGGGCCTCACACCTGTGGCTGCCTATCTTGTGTACTGTCTGAGAGTCTCTTTAAATTCCATTCTCCTGAAATCTCCAACTTAGTCTTTTTTTTTTTTTCTTTTTTTGGTACCAGGTATCAAACTCAGGACCTCTCACTTGCCAGGCAGGCACTGCCATCCGACTTATTCTTAATGTGGGATACTATTCCCAGTTTCACAGACAGAACAGCCATCAGATGAAACGTGCTTGTCCTGGGCTCTCCCTTTCCCTCTGTTAGGATGGAAGAGATGACTCTGAGCAAATCTCATCCCTACCTTGAGCTCTAGATGTTTCTGTCCTGCCCTTCCTCACTCTGACATCCAGTTCTCTCTCTCTCAGCACTTCCTCTCTGCCAGCTCTTCTGGCCTTGGCCTTGACTTCATGCCCTCCACTCCTCCCCGCTCCTCCTGTCCTTGGGAAGAGCTAACTACAAGTTCTTCCTTTTTCACCTGCCTCTGCCTACCTCAAGCTCCACTCAAGATCACTAGTGACCTTATGAAATCCAGTGCATACTTTTAGTCCTTTTCATGGTTAAAACACAGGTGCAGTCTTTCTGAAATTAGAAATTAATGGAGTGGTGACACGTGCCTGTAAACCCAGCACTCAGGAGGCTGAGGCAGGAGGATCGCTGGGAGTCTGAGGCCAGCCTGGGCCACATAATGAGAGCCTGTCTCAGAAAAAGGAAGGAAGGAAGGAAGGAAGGAAGGAAGGAAGGAAGGAAAAGGAAGGAAGGAAGGAGAAAGAGAGAGAGAGAAAGAAAGAAAGAAAGGAAGGAAGGAAGGAAGGAAGGAAGGAAGGAAGGAAGGAAGGAATAGACTGAGGTCCCAGCGATGCACATTCCTGGCCCAGAACTCTCATTCCTCCTCCCTGCATCCCTAGTGAAAGTATGTGCAAAGAATCAATAGAAAAGAAGCAAAAAGTGTTATGGAGAACTGCCTTGGGCACCAGGGTAGAGTTCTGGTACGCTGGGAAGAACTCTAGAACATTCCTGCTGCCTACAGTGGTGAGAGGTAGGAGTTAAACTAAAGCCTGCTTACACTGAGGCCTGCTCAGCTCCCCTCCCCTATACTGCCCCTCCTACCCTCTCCACGTCAGCACCAGGTCTTAGCCACTGTGGCGGCAGAAAGGCCGATCGAATACACACTGACCTTGGGAAAGAAACACGGATGTGCTCTTGGCACCAGGCTGGCCTCGGCTGGTAGAGGCCTAGTCTAGGAAGGACAGGAGAGCATCCAAGGAGAGAAAGCAGCCCAGCTGCTTTTACTACTTAGGACTGGAAGAGATGGAAGAGAGGCCACACCCATAAGTGAACCCTAAGTACACCAGCCTTTTAATGATGCCTGTCCACTCCACCACTTCCACCAGCAAATACAGTTCTATCAGAATCTCCAGACTGAACTTGAAGATCAACATTCCTCTTGCTTGAGGAAGAGCAAAGAAGGCCAGGGGAGTGAAGAGGAACTTTGGAACCCTTCCCAAGGAGCCAGCGTCTTTCCCTCCCATCGGCTGCCATTTTCCTTGATGTGCTGTGTTCTCCTGGTGCCTGCTCTTTCCGTTTTCTCCTGCCTCCTAGGCCGGCCCTTCTCAGGGTCCTCTGCCTATCTCCTCACCAGGGGTTCTCACATTTGCACATGCAGTAGGAAGCATCCGCAGTGCTTGTCAGCAATGAGTCCTGGGCTTTCCACAGACCTACAGAATTGGAAATGCCAGAGACAGAGCTCTGGGCTCTGTTTCCACCAGTCTTCATGAATGCTCCAAATGCAGGGGCTTGGAGAGCAGTGTTTATATGTATTGTCTTACCAGGCCTGGTGGCACATGCCTGCAGTCCCACCACTCTGGGAGGCAGAGGCAGGAGGGTTACAAGTCCAAGCCCACCCTGGGCAGCTGAGGGACTTTGGGATACCCTGTCTCAGATACAAAATCTTGAAAGGGAATGGACAGAAGCAACGCAGGAAGATCAGCTTCAGAGCTCCTGGTCCTGCGAGTTCACTTAGCTCCGTTTTTCACTTCAAGCCCAAGACCTCCGACCAACGATCTCTAGAGCAGATCTGGCCAGCGGACATGTCCTATTGGGCCCTCGGGGTGTTGTTTTTTATATTAAATCAGTTGCCAATATCTTAATATTGAGAGATGTCAACCACCTAAGATAAACCAACAAGTGAGGCAGCAGGAACCACACTCCTACCTGTTGGGCCTCGGTGGCAACAGGAGGCTGCCCCATGTCAAATCAGGTGCTCGGGAAGGAGCTGTGCTCGGGCCCAGTGCACCTGCCCAGGGACTTCAGGCACCAAGGCAGAGCTGGACTCCAAGTGCAGGCGCCCTGGGCTTTGCACTGTCCCAGGCTGGTGCCTCGGCCTCTGTGTGAAGCCCAAGTCTGCTGGGGCTCCCCAGCCGTCTCTGCCGGGAACCATGAGCACCACAGAACCAGCACATCCTAATGGAAGTCTGTCCTCTCCTCCCCGCCTTGCCCAGAACTGCCCTCCTTCCTCTGCGCTCTGCCCTCCTTTGCTCTGCTGAACCCTCTCCACAGCCACTCGGCCCAACAGCCCTCTTCTGGCCCTCATCCCATTGCAATGGCTGGCTGGACCCTGTGGATTCCTTCTCCTGAGGACCACCTGAGTCTCAATGCATGCAGGGTCAGGCTGCTCCCATTCACAACACTGCGGTGACTCCATTGCTCCTGGGGTGAAGTCCAGACTCCTGAACATAACCCAGGGACCTTCTTTGGCCTGTGCCTGCTCATGTCTTGGTCCCTCTACTGTTCCTGCTCTGAAAGCCTAGCGGATAGTGAGACACTCGGTTCTCCCCTCCCAGGCTTCACCACTGGCCAGTCCCTTCCTGTCTTCAGCATGGCTGTGGCCTCACCCCGTAAAGTACCTGCCCAAGGTCTGGGACAGGCCCTGGCCCTCCTCCTAGGTGCCCCACAGTGCCAGGGTTGCCAGGAAAAGCAATAACCAGAAGTCCAGTTAAATTCAAACTGCAGATAAGCAGTGAAGAACGCTCAGACACGTCTTGCACAGCATTTAATGACGGGCTGGATTATCCCGTGACCACACCTGTGTCCCCCACCACGCTCCTTGTCGCCAGCTGTCCTCACCTGTTTGCAGGGTCACACCGGACTCCTGAGGAAGAACTCTTGCAGGTGGGCATGTGGCCTGTGCGTTCTAGAAAGTAATTTAGAAAGGCCATGCATTAGGAAGCAGGGCCGGGCAAGGCCTCTTGGGGGAGTGATGGAGGCAGGACTTGAACCAAATCCTACAGACCCTAAAGCCCACAGTCCTCTCCCTCCCCACGCTGTCTCCCTACTCCCTTTGCACAGGTGGGCAGCTGGGGTGGATTTTTCATTCTGAGTGAATGTTGTGTGGATAGCCCACTGAGGCAGCCTCTTAAAGGTCATGAAATCAGGTGTAGTCCCAGCTATTCAGAAGGCTGAGGCAGAAAGATCATCTGAGCCCCAGAACCGGAGGGGCCAGCCTGCACAACAGTTAGACCCTCCTTCAAAAACAAACAACCCCCCTCCCCAAAACAAACAAATCTCACAGAAGCTGGCTCCTGAGAGACCTGTGGTCATCCCTCAGCCACCTGAACCAAGTTCCCCAAGAAGCACAGCAGACACAGTGGGCATCAGGGACCTGGAAGGTGCTACCTCTGGGTGCCAGGCTGTAGCCACTGCTTGGCTGCCTCTGGTCTGAGCACTTTCCTTAGACTCAGCGCCTTCCTTAGACTCAGTGCCTTCCTCAGGCGCTTGTCATTAGCAAAGCTGCTGTTAGTGGGAGTCTGCTTAGAAGACTCTGGAAGGCCTGAAGCTTTCTCGTCTGTAGCAGCTCCGGTGCAGAGATGCCTCCCCAGGTGCCTGTGGGGCAGAGCAGGTGCCCGTGTGTCAGGCAGATGTGGGCGCAGCTGAAGGGTGCGTTCTTTGTCTCATCTCCAAGTCTTCTCCCTGATGTCTCCTCTAGGACTCACAGCAACCCTGAGTACTGCCTGCAAGAGGCCTGGATGCTTTACCTCAGGCAAAACCAGGAGAGCCCAGCAGCCCTGCTGGCTCACGGAGAGCTGTCACTGTCACCTCTGCCCACATCCCCCGTCATACACAAGGGAACTGTGACCTGTCAGAGCTGGTGTCATCACTTTGAGCTTCCACTTACACACCAGGGAGGGAAAGGGATGTGGTTGGTCAGTGGCAGAACCAGGACCACTCCTCATCCCTGCCCCCATAGCTCATGGGGGCTGTAAAGGGAAGGTTTCCTCCTTATTAGGGGACCTGAGCTTGCAGCAAGGGAAGCAGAGCCGCTGCTGCTCATCTGTAGTCACTGGGCTACTCTTCCACGGAGGTGATAGAACCGGGGAGATCCTCCAGCCCCTGGAAGCCTGGGAGACACAAACAGGGGGCTCTTTTCCAGCAGCCCTAGAGGCTCAGGGTTCCAAATGACACTTGCCAAGGAGCAGACGCCTCCAGAGGCCCTGGGGCTGTGAGGGTCCCCTGAATTCCTGCAGGGGTTCACCCAGAAACTCCAGTCTGTGTCAGCCCCTATCCACCATCAGCACTGGAGCGGTGTGGTGTGGGATGCAGCCCATGGAGAAGAAATCCAAGGGCTTGTCCAGCCCGTTGCCAGAAATCACAGCACCAGACTGGGCAGCTGTTTGGCTTGGCTGGTATATTTAGAAAAGTCAGGCTCTGGTCTCTCCCTGCTCCCTTACAAAGTGTGAACTGCACCCATCACATGGAAATGTGATTCACTTCTCAGCAGCAGGCTGAGCTGCTTCCCTCCCTGCCTCCTGCAGCCCTCCGGGAGCGCAAAGCCTCACACTCCTTCCCCTCTCCTCTGTGTGGAGCTGGGGACCCTGGCCGTGCTGAGTGGGCGGACAGCTGGTAGGAGGTGTCTGGGCCAACGGCAAAACACCCTTATGTGTTTGGGGCATTTGTCTTGGCCTATTTCCTTTCTCTCTGAGAATCTAGATTCTTTCCTCTCAGCCCCCTCAGACCCGACCCCCCCCACGCACACACGTCCTCATGTACCCAAGGGTGGTGGGTAGAGCGTACCTGCTGGCAGCTTGCAGGCTTTTTATTTTTATTTTTCCTAAGATGATTTCTAAATTGTTTCAGTTTTAAAACTAAGAGAGTCCATATTTAAAAAAATTATTTCCTGCTTCTCTTGAAAAAATAAAAAGATGTATCACTCCAGCAACCCTGGACCCCAAAACTCCATGCCTTGGCGCACCTGCAGGGAATGTGTAGAGGCTGCCTCCTTTTAACAGGAGGGTTCCCCAGGTCACCGCACCAGGCTTTATTCATGTTCTCTGCTTGGAGTGACAGCCGCACACTCCTGGGCCTTCTACTGCTGCAGGTGCGGAGCAGGGACGTAGCCGGGGCACAGGAACACCAGGGAAGGCGTGATTTTTTTCCTTCCCTCTCAGGTTCTCCTTCTGCGCACCTCGGTCTCTGCATTACCTCCCTTTCTCTTCCCCTCACACCCCTCTATGTCCTCTATTACTGCCTGTGAGCTTCTATTTGTGCCCAGCACCAACCTCTCCAGACCCTGCCTGGTGCCTTGGAGACAGAGCAGCCTGAGGTTTTGGATCACGCTTGACTTTGGTTCCCGGTCGGATTCCTGCCTTCCCCACTTTCCTAGGCCCCTAGGCCACATAAAACAGGAAGAAAGTGATACAGCCGTGTGCGGGACTGTGGGAGGGTTGTGAGCTGCTACCGGCTGCTCTGTGGTTGAAGCAGTGCGTTTGCTTTAGGGGAGAGTGGAGCAGAGCCCTGGCCTCTCATGCAGGCCCTGTGGGAAGGAAGCTCTGCCTTTCAATACGCTAGGTCCCAGGAAATGGTGCACATGCGTGTGTACCTCTGTGTGTATGTGCACAGGTACACACATGTGCACACAGAAGTTCCCAGGGCTCCAAGAGTGGCAGTTCCTCCAACACCACTCAGCCGACAAGGCTAAGGGGCCCAGGAGACTTTTCAGGGGCTATGGTGAAAAGCCAGAGTTCTGCCTGGCCATGCTTCACCCCTCTTCCTTCAGTTCTCACAGCTGAGGGCTGCC
This sequence comes from Dinomys branickii, assembly GCA_004027595.1. NCBI lineage: Eukaryota > Metazoa > Chordata > Mammalia > Rodentia > Dinomyidae > Dinomys > Dinomys branickii. Next base: position 42,053 of record PVLD010003499.1, on the reverse strand, counting down.
CCAGGGCCTCAGACACACACACACAGGTCTTCCCATCCAGCCTGGGGTGTGGGAAGACACCAGAAGGAGAGTTCTGGTTTCCCTGGACCCCAGGACCGGAAGTGATAGCCGGCACCCTCCTCTTTCCCACCAGGCTGCACCTGCAGTGAAAGCCCTGAGACCTTGCCACAGTGCCCCCTGTATTCCCGCTTCCTGCCATTCCCGGGGCCCCATTTCCTCCTCTGAGCAATGATGGGGGACTTCTCAGGCAACCCCTGGCTCTGACCCCTGGTAATTCAGTCGGAGGAGAGGAGGAACTGTATTCTCAGAGGTGCAAGCATAGCTTTGAGAATGCTCAGGGGCTATCAAGCCACACAGGCAAGCGTAAGAGCTAACTGGAATAAAAGGTGGGAATCCGGAAAGTGGAGTGAAGGCTTTCACTGTGAGAGAAAGTCCTGGAACAAAAGTGATTTGGGTCATGCTGTGTCTGTTCCCCAAACTTTGCCTAGGACATCATCTGCCCTCTGGCAACATTATCGGGGTAAGGATGCTCCTTGTATTACGATGACAGTATTTCCTGAGGACCCAGGAAAATGGAAACGTCCCTAGGCTAAAGCCTCCCTTCCCCTGAGGGTGCCAGAAGAGTGGGCACAGATGGTCCCAGGCAACGGGAGGTAAAGGAATGTCACCATCAGGGCTCAGCTAGCTGGGCTGGGCTTGGACAGGGCTCCAGGACCAAGGCCCCTCTTGTCTCCCACCTCAAGGCTAAACTTGAACCTTACCACTGGCTTGAGAAGGCCTGAAGCCAACGAACTGGATAACTAGGAGGGTCCCAGGCAGAAGAAAAGAAGAGTCCAAGAAAGGCGGGTGGCCTCTGCCTCCCAGGAAGGGCCCTGGCCAGCCCACTGAGTTCGCCATGTGGTCAGAAGGAAGCACAGAGCTTCCCATGAGCCTGGGCTCCAAAAGCAGAGTGACTGCTCCATGGCCGCCCCCTATGCAAAGATGTGCCCACGAAGCCTATGAGCACCTAACACTGTTGAGTCCTTAGCTGTGCTGAGCATTGATCCTAAACTTCACAGATACTAACTTGCCTCTTTCTCCCCACAATTCTGCAGTCAATAATGTCAGGCTCCCCTTTTACACAGGAGGAAATGGAGGCACAGGTAGGTTGAATGACCGGCCCTAATCACCCAGCAGGTGAGGGGCTGAGCTAGCAGAGCATCAGAACCTGCACGTTTTGTATCTGTACGGATTATATTGCCTTTGCTTCAGCTTCAGGCCACTGAGCACCCCGAGGTGAGCACCCAGCTCCATCTTGCTGTCTGGAGTCATTTCAACCTGTACTGGTCACTAATGGAATAGCTCAAACAGCACTGACTGCAGGCCAATGCCTGCAGTGAGCACATCATGCTGCACAAACTGGACTTCAGGCTAATCTCTAGACCACATGGCGAAAGTAAAGTCTCCGGCTGTGAGGAGTAGCACATACTGTAATCCCAGCACTCTGAGCCTCAGGCAGGAGGACTGCCAATTCGTCATCGTGGGCAATTTAGTGACTTAACAAGACTCTGCGACAAAACAAAAAGTAAAAAAGGGCTAGGATGTAGCTTAATGCGAAGGCCTTGGATTCAATCCCCAGTACTGAAGATAAGGAAAAAGTTGACAATCCCATGTCTTTCTTCCCTGTTTTTGCCATCCTGCTCAATCGTAGCCAAAGGATGTCAATTTTCTGTACCTGCAGTCTGGGTCCCCTGCCCTTGGGCCTGTTGGGCCCCTTTAGCCCCACATTGGGGGCATTAATACCAGCCCCACACTCATAAAAAGGACATTCTCAGAACCTGACACCAGCTCAGAACATTGCTTTCTTGCAAAAAATTTAGCAGTTCCCTGGGTGGGGCAGGTGTGGTGGGCAGGGCTGGTGCACGGTGCTTGGTAGGCAGCAAGGAGGAGCCCACCTGGATCCAGCTCTCCAGGAGTTCCACACAGTCCTCAGCCCTGCACAGCACTGGGCTGAGCAGACACCTGCCCCAGGCAGTAATGTATAAGCAAGCAGGGGAGCTGGGGCCTGGGAAAGATGGACCTGATTTCCTGCCCACAAGCCTTTTTGAACCTTGCTCCCCTCATCCTTGGGGTCGCCTGCCATTATAGCACCTAGTGTTCACACTGGAAAAAGACTTGACTTCCCTGGAGACACAAGCCAGATGCCAGGCCTCTCAGGGAAAAGGAGGAAAAACCACAAAAGCACAATGGGGATCAGACTCCTGCCCCCTCCGGCCCTGAGAAAGCTCCGCTCACCCCAAGAGCAGCCCTGTCCTGTTGCCTGGCCCAGTGACCCTGGGAATCTGGAGTCTTCACACAAGACAGGCAGCGGAGAAGCAACAGGACTCCTTGTGGTGGCTGAAATGTGGCCCCAAAGTGTGTGTGGTGGAAGCTCAGCTGCTGAAAGTGGCAGTGCTGAGAGGTGGGGTCTCAGTGGATCAGAGGGAGCGATTATATCTCAGGGTGGAACCCTTGCCCGCAGGCCTTTCTCTAGGGCTCTCCCTAAGTTCGGGCCCTTTCCTCCTTTCCCTGTGTCCTTCTGCTCTCCACCATGCATTGAGGCAGCACAAGGCCTTCACCAGGAGCCAAGCAGATGCCAGTACCATGTTCTCAGACTTCCAAGCTGCCGGAAGTGAGCACCAAAATAATCCTCTGTTCTCTATCAATCAGCCTCAGGCATTCAGTGATAGCAACAAAACATGGGCTAAGACACCCCACCAAGCAAGTGTCCAGTTTTTCACTCCTTTGGCCCACAGGACTTTCCTTACTCTGAACACTGTGCCTGCTCCCACCTAAGGTCAACTTTTCCTGGTGGCCAGCACACAGAGTGGGGACAGCACGTGGTTCTGGGGAAAGGTCATCTCTCAGGGGCTTCTTCCCAGTGGTGGTCAAGGCATGTCTGGGAGCAGCTTCTGAGGGTCAGCTGACAGGCACCCCCGTGAAGGAGGGGTAGCCCGACCTTCCCTGATGCAACTGGAAGGCCCTCTGGGGTTAGGGAGCCAGTGGCTCTCTTGTTATATGGATCAAAAGTCAGGCTATGGGTTAGACATGCCTGCTCCAAAGGCCCCGGGGAAGACCCTTGCGTCTCCCAGCTCCCGGTAGCTCTAGGCTTCCTGCACTTACGGCAGCATCTCTCCCCTCTCACCTGTTTTCGCACGGCCTTTTCTCCATGTCTCTGGGGCTTAAATCTTCCTCTCCTTTTCTTTCTCTCACAGGAGTACCAGTCATTGGATTTAGGGTCAACCTAAATCCAAAATGATTTCATCTAGAAATGAGACCATAGTCTCATTTTAAGACATTAAAATAAAAATCTTAATCCTTAATTATGTTTACAGACTTAATTTCCAAATACAGTAGTCCCCCATTGTTCGTAAGGGACATTTTTTTTGGTGCCAGGAATCAAACTCAGGACCTTGCACTTGCCAGGCAAGCACTGCACTGCTGAGCTATATCCCTGGCCAGAGGGACATGTTTCAATAGCTCCAGCGGCTGCCTGAAAACATGGATAGTTCCCACAGTTTCTGTGATTTTTTTCCTATAGCTGCATACCTGTAAGAAAATTCATAAATTAGGCACAGAGGTTTAAAAATGTAACTAATAATAAACCAGAACAACTATAACAATACCCTGCAATAAAATTGCCAGTATTACTAATTGTCTTCTCTGAAGCCATTAACAGGTAAAATACAAACTGTGGAACCTCAAAAGCAATCTGATAATCAGAATGTCTACTAAGTGATTAATGGGAAGGTAGTGCATACACATCAGAAACATTGGACAAAGGAATGAGTCATGTCCTGGGCAGGACAGAACAAGAAGGTACAAGACTGCATCACGCCACTCACAATAGTGTGCAATGTAAAACTTCCAATTGTTTATTTTTGCCATTTTCTTTTTAATATTTTTGGCTCATGGTTGACCACAGGTGACTGAAACTAGGGAACTGAAATGCCTTGTAAAGGGAGACCCTGTAAATTCACATTTCCAGATTTTAGAGAGTAGGACTTGGCACTATTTCCTGGGGACACATCAGATGAGGGAGCCCACATCAGAGATTCCACTTTCAGTTGATTCTGCTACAAAATGGGAACCATAATCCTGGCCTAGCCATATTGTGAAGATTACAGGGGTTACTACACACAGTCTGGCACATAGTAAGCTCTCAGTATCTCTTAGCTGTCATGATAGTTCCTCTGCCATCCACCCCACATTCATCTTCATCTTTCAAGATGCAGCTTGATGAAGCCTGCTCTGAGCTATCACTCAAGTATAAAGGCAGTTGTTGGCATATCTGCTTCCATGGCCTTTGTAGGATACATAATATGCCCTTCTGGCATTTTCTTAAGGTATAGCAAGGCTGGGTTCCTCTGCCAGCCTAGTGGCTCCTTTAGATCAACAACTGGTTCTTCATTCATCTCTCTTTAAAAATATTTGGTCACAGGCAATAATATGTACCTAGAGACATTGTGGAGCAGAAGTATTTCACCCTGACAAACCCAAATATTTCAGCGTTTCACCCTGACAGTTTAGCTGATCTCCTTCACCTCTGTCTCTCCAGCACTGGCTACTTTAGTGACACAAATATTAATTGATAAATTGAAAAAGGAGACAGCCTGTAGGTCAAAGCGAACTGAAATACAGCTCAATGCACCGCCAAGGACTCCTCGCTCCAGGGAACAGGGCAGGGCCTGGGGCTGACAGGAGGATAATGGGAAGCTCCTGGGACACACTGAGGTACCACCATGTCTGTGCCTTTGTCTTTGTGGATGGCTTGCTTTCCATGACCAATTACCACGCAGCATAATAGTGGTTATTTTTATAATTACATGGCAGATTAATTCTGTTATTAGCTTTATTTGATTACATTTAACTCTTCACCACCCCAAAACAAGAACCAGAAAACAAAAACATGGCACTCCCACAGCCAGCCTCTGCTTTCACCATTGGAGAAAGTGGGTGAGTCTCTGGCCTGAGGCCAGCCCCTGACCAGAGTGGCCCTCCTAGCTGCTGCTCTTAAGAATCACCCCATTCTGAGCATTTGCTCTGCTGAGCTAGAGGCCACATCTCCTCGCGCACAGCCACCCTGCTGATACCTGCGTACCATTCCTGCTCCTCATGCTCCTCTGAATGCCGCACGCAGTCATCACTGGGAGAACTCTTCCTCCTCACTCTGCTCAGGCTGTGACAGTCTCATCGAGGTGGTTAAGCCAAAGAGAGCCAGTGTCCTTTGAGGAGGAAGCCCCTGTGGGGACCTGGAGATCTTGATCTGTTCTCCCAGCTGTGCACCCACTCACTAGAACCTTCTCCAGGCCACCGCATGTCTTGGTTCCTTCAAGGGCAACAGTACAAGTACTCTCCATCCCCTGAGGCAGGGCTGTGGGCTGTTCTATGCCAGCACTCTCCCCTGGCCTCTCACTCCTACTGCACCCTCCGTACCTTGTCCTCGGGTGGAGAGGGCCAGGTCCTGGCCAGTGGGGACGCACCCAAGAAACGCAGCTGGGAAGCTGCGGAGCTGGGTCTGAAACAGATCCTGAGCCTGTGCTTCACTTCTGCACTGCAGGGCTCCTATCCTGCCTGTCTTTCTGCTGACCATTAGTTTTTGGTTTTTTGTTTTCTGGGGTTTTTTTGTACCAGGAATCAAACTCAGACAGGCACTGTGCTGCTGAGCTGTGTCTCCAGCCCTGACCATCAGTTTGAAGTTAGACCCTGAGCTAGGTGCTCAGGATGGACCCATGGCTAGAGATGGAGGAGCCTTGTGCAGCCCACAGTCCATGTGCAGAGGCATCCTGGTGTGATGGACTGGGGAGCGGAGGGGTCAGTAGTATAGACCGTTCTGGCCAAGGGTTCTGGCCAGGCACCACTGAGCAAGCCCCTTGAACAGAATCACACCCTGACCTTGAGTGTCTGCTAGGGCTTCCTCCTGCTGGGGGTCAAACATCCCCCAAATCCCTTCCCTTAACTCCTTCAGCCAGACACTGTTCACACTAGAAGATGGTGTGCAATACTAAGACCCACCCACTATCCAGGTAGCTGAGTTGCCTCCTGGAAGCCCCTGTTGAGAGGCCTGAGGCCAGAGCCAGACTGGCTGCACAGGCCACAGGGAAGGGGTCCTGGTGGGACCTGCAGTCTCTGCTGGGAGGGCAGGAGCCCTTGTCTCCACCAAGCCAAGCTCTGCAGACTAGCCTCAGGCCTCACTGGGGAAAGAAGGCGAAAGCCCTGGGCTGCTCCTGAGCGGGGCCCTGGGGGATGTGGCTCAGTAAAGGACTAACCTTCCTTGAGCAACCACTGTGGACCAGGACCTATATGTACCTTGGGAGGAGAGATGTTAGATGTTCTCATACTGGAGGCAGAAGCTAAATCTTGAGGAGGTTAAGAAATTCTGCAGAGGCTGCCACACAGCAGCGCATGATAATTCTGTCTCACTTCAAAGTCAATGCCACACCACACAGCCTTCTTCAGGAGCCAGGATCAGAGGCCACAGTTTCTAGGGACTCCTGACCCCTCAGAGAGAAGTGGCTGGGTCACACAGCCACACTGAGGTCAGGCCTGGCTGTCTTCTCTCTCCTTCCCCACAGGTAGCCTCTGTGATCACTAGCACCTGAGGCGGAGGTGCTAGATCATGACTCACAGCCCCACAGCCTCACCCCACCTCCCAGACCCCAGGATGGAGGGCTGCTCTGCTCCCCAGACAGTCCTCCCCAGCCACAGGCCTGGATACAGGACACCGGCCCCACCTACCTGACACCTTCCCCAGCCCACAGCAGCCTCACCTGTGCCGGAGCCTGCCCTCTCCAGCAGTCAGTTCTATCTTCACTTCCCAACGCCCACCCGAACACCACAGCTGAGTAAGCCTGCCCAGACCTTTGGGGCGACTCCCTAGCAGTCCTTCGGGTGGGTCTATCCCTCTTATGGAGCACAGGGCCACTGGATGACAGTGAGCCTGTCTTCTTCCCTCAGTGCACACCCAAGAAGGCAGGGATTCTCGTGTTGGTTACTGCTCTGTTTGGCACATAGTAGTCACTCAGTAAACAACTCAGATAGGAAAGCTGGGAAGACCAAGTGCCAGCATAAGGAAGGGACTGTGAAAGCCATTCCCCATTTAGGAATTGCTCAGCCCATGTAGGAATTTCACAGGGCCGTGGAATCAGCTCATCCGCTCCAGCCCTCATGTAAACTCTTCTGCCGCTCCTTGCATAGGTCCTGCAGAGAACCCCCCTTTCTTCTCTGGTACTTGTGACAGTGATTTATGCTCTTTACTGTCAGGCAAGTTCTTCCCTGAGCCTGACTCCTATACTTGTGTGCCATTTTTAGCCTGCTTTCCCCTCTTCTTGAACAGACTCTAACAATATCAAGATTAGACAGGAACTTAGAGATGAGCCACTAAAGAGTGGCTCTCAAAAATATTTGTTTCCAATAAGGAAGTCCTTTTTACAAAACAATCGGATATCAAACCCCACGGAAGGTACTGGTTGATGTGAGAGGTGGGAGTCCTCCTCCCTAGGATAGCCCAGGAGAAAGCCACTGGTTAGAGCCAGCCCTGAAAGTGGATAGAAGACCCAGAGAAGAGAAGTCATCTGCCAGGGACAGAACACAGCTCAAGCCCTTCTAGCTCAAGCCCTTCCTGACTTGAAGTTCATCAGTTCATGGCCTACTCTTTTGGACCTCAATAAAAATAATAAAAAAAAGGATGATTTGGGTATGTACTATTGAGACTGAGTGAGACCGATTGAGATGGAGTCCCCCTATGTGCTTCCCAGACTGGTCTTGAACTGGACACAAGCAACCTTTCCGCCTCAACTTCTAGAGTAGCTGGGACTATATACATGCACCATAGTGCCAGGCAATGATCCTAGGAATTGAACTCACGACCTTGCACTTGCCAGGCAGGCGCTTGTGCCACTGAGCTATATCCCCGGCCCTTTCTCTTTTTTGTTTCTCTCTCTCTCTTTCTTTCTTTCTCTCTTTCTTTCTTTCTTTCTTTCTTCTCTTTTTTTCTTCCTTCCGTCCTTCTTCCTTTCTTTTTTGTGGTATTGGGGATTGAACCCAGTGCCATGGCACTGAGCTATATCCCTACCTCTTATTTTTTATTTTCAAACAGGATCTCACTGATTTGCTAAATTCCACTAAGTTTAAACTAATGTAAATTCCACTAAGTTTAAAATGAATTTTTGATCCTCCTGCCTCAACTTCTCAGAGTGCTGGCATTATAGGCAAACACTACCGTGCCCAACAATGATGCATTTTTTATAAGTAAGTCCCAGTATCCTTTGGGGGCTACGTGTGTGTGTGTGTTTTTTTTCTCCTTTATATTTGGTACTTCAATATGCCAAAGAAAACTCAACAAGAAGTTGGCAAAGGAAGTTGTACAAACATGTTTTGAAAATCTCAAAATCTCTGAACAAAGATGGTCATCACATTTTCCCAAACATTTCCACATAGGGCTGCAGAATAAGGCCCATCTTTTTTGTGTTATTTACTCATTTATTTCTTTTGGAGTTCATTTGGAGCACAAACCATGCGATTGCATGAAAGATCCAACTGGAACAAGACATGGCGGTGCCCTTTGTGCTGGGACTCATTAAGTGTCCCCGCCTCAGGGATCTGGGGAGGATCATGGAACCAATTTCCTTCTTGGGATTGTTAACATAATCTCCTAACTGGAGCGTTGAGGGTCTTGTTTATGGCCAGCACACTGGGGCTGGGTGGCGCCTCTGTAGAAACACATTCCCAAGGACCAGGACAAAGGTCCAGGCCTCTTCCCAGATTTCCCATGAACCATAGCTCCCTTCCCCACACACTCCCTTCCCTTCCACTTCAACTGGCTCCCAGACCCCAGAGCAGGGGAATGTAAGGAGTCTCAGGCAGAGAGTGTCACAGGGTGACTGTTTCTAGCTCTGTGGATTCTGTTTATTAAGCCTCTAATATGTGCCAGGTCATCTTATTCTGACAGCAAGAAATGATAGTGTCCACCAGGTGTGGTGGAACATGCCTGTAGTCCTAGCATTTAGGAGGCTGAGGCAAGAGGATCGCCATGAGTTTGAGGCCAGTCTGGGCTACATAGTGCGTTCAGACCAGCCTGAACTACATAGTGAGACCCTGTCTCAACAACAACAACAATAACAAAACCAAGAAATGACAGTGTCATTATCTCCATGGCACAAAAGAAATAAATGATTGTTCATAGGAGTCTGAGCCAAATATTATTAAACTTAATGTTTGCAAGCATTATTTCATCTAATACTAAAATAATAGGAGCCAGGGACATAGCTCAGTGGCGCAGCACCTGCCCGGCAAGTGCAAGGTCCTGAGGTCAATTCCTGGCACCCTCTCCCCAAATAAATAAATAAATAAATAAAATAGTTAAACTATTGTGGAGTGTTTACTCTGTTCTAAGAGCTCCATGTGTATAAGTTTGTTTTACCCTCATAACAACTCTATGACATTGGGTATGATAATCGTCCTTATTTTATATATGAGAAAACTGAATCAGAGAACTGTTAAGAACCTCCCATGGGAAGGGCGGGAAAGGCGATGAAAAAAGAACTGAGATTTGTTGTGTACTTCTCCAGAAGAAATGTAGACATTATGTCCAGCAAACACGTTGTAATAAAAAATAAAAACTGAAAAACAAAGAACCTCCCGGGTTAGCTGCGCATGGAGGAAAAAAAGTGAACCTCCCAAGGTTACTCAGTTCTTAGCTTGATGATCAGTTCACAGTGGATCCCGTTTCTCCTGCGATGCCAGGCGGGGTGGGGGGCAGTGCCTCAGAAGTGGACTTGGAGGAACTAAGCACGTGCAAGGCCCTGGCTGAGGGCACAAACCACAAAGGACGTGGACTTTGAGGTCAGGGGCAATGGGATTCGGTCCCAGCCCTGCAGCAGACAGGCTGCGAGATGACGAACCAGTGTGTCAGCTCTCTCACTACTAGCAGATCGCCCTAGCACTTGGCTGCCTGGAACAGCCACCGTGTCCCAGTGCAGTCTGTGGGTGCCCCTCAGGGGCTCTCACCAGGTTACCATCCTGCCAAGGAGAAGCTCAGGGAGGAGCCATGATCATGCTTGCTCCTGGTGACCTCCCTGCACACCCGCCTCAGAGTGACGGCTGAACTGAGTGCCCACGGGAAGACAGAGGCACCCAATGGAGGCCAACGTCTCTTTATAACCCAGTCTCGGAGGGGACATTCCATACCTCTGCCTTATGCCACTTGTTCCTGAAATACCAGGGATTTTACGAGACCTGGGGGGGAATATCTCAGGGACTGCCCACTGCCCAACTCAGAGCATGTGAACTTGTGAGCCACAGTTCCCTTGGCTGTGAAATGGGAATCATACTAGCACCTCCCTAAGGCCTCCAGGAGATAATGCCAAGAGAATAGGCCAGTGCTGTGCAAATAGCGCACACTCGGGAAATGTAATTGCTATTGTCACAAAGGCTATAAACTACCCCAAGGTGGGAACCTGGGCCTGGTGTTGCACACCTGCAATCCCAGCTGTAAATGGGAGGCTGAGGTAGGAGGATTACTGTGAATTAGGGGCCAGCCCAAGCTACAGAGTGAGACCCTGTCTCAAAAACAAACAAGTAAACAAAAAATTCCATTAGACTCAGCTACTCTCTTCCTAGATATGTTCTTGAAAGAGTTAAAAGTATCATATGATAGTCATACACGCACAGCCATGTTTATAGCAGCACTATTCACAATAGTAAAATCTTAGGAGTGGCTTAAGTGTCTATCAACAGATGAATGGATAAAATGAATGCAGTATTTATAATACAGAGGGGAGTATTATTCTGCCATAATGAAGGATAAACTTCAATCTCATCTAGAGGAAAATGGATGTACCCTGACACCATAATGTTAAGTTAAAGAAGTCAGACACAAAAGTTTAGATATTGCATGGTTTCACTTATATGAGAAACCTAAATAAAGAACAAAAAAAAATAGATTTTTAAATGTGGGTACCAGGAACTGAACTTAGGACCTCCCACTTACCCGGCAGACACTGAGCTCTATCCCCAGCCTATAAAAGATAGATAATAGGAAACAGTGAGATAGGTCTTTTGCAAATGGGAAGGAGACCAAGAGGTGGAAAGAGACGGGGACGGGAAGGGGAAGTGGCTTAAAAAAATTAAGATGAGTTATATATGTGCACCAGCTCCATACTACCACAAATATGTACTAATGAAAATTAAAAAAAACTCCTTGAAGGTGAGGACGCTGTCTTTCCTGATGGGATCTGTCTCTCCAGTACCGCCTGGAGCTTCCCTCCCCCCTCTGTTGGTGCCAGGCAGTCTCAGTCCCAGGCTGGGAGTACGGGACAGAGGCACTGGCCACCTTTTCAGGACACACCAACACAGTCACAGTGTACTCAGCCTGTGGGACAGGCCTCCCCAGGGCCATCAGCACTGTCCTGCGTGAGCCATCTCAGCACAGGCTTAGGAGTGCCAGGGGCCCTGGTGCCTGTGCCCTGCCCCTCCACCCAGAGAGGATCTACCAATGGAGATACCCAAGAGGCTGATGCAGAGTGCCAGGCCTCCTGCCCTGCTCCTGTGGGCCCTGGATTGGCAGATCCTCCAAACATCTCACATTCCCAGGAGAGGCTGGTCTAAAAGCAAAGGCAAGTTCCAGAACCCCAGACTACCCACGGATGACCACCCATGATGGTGCAGCTCCCTGAGGCTTGTCATCAAGAAACATGCCAGCCTCCAAGGTGTTCAACATGATGGTGGCTGCTGGTTGGCATTCCTGACCTGGAGCTCAGGGAGAGGAGCAGGGGAAGTAGCCAAATCCACGGCAAAGGACCACTTTCACAGGCTGCAGACCAGGAAGAGACTGAGCCAGCACAGTGGCAATGAGGTGTCCTGGACGGACTCCCCTGGACCTGGGCTTAATGCAGAGCCCAACCACTGCCCTCCTTCCTCCACTTACAAAGGGTGCCTGGCCTGTTGGCTGGTTGGGAAGCCTGTGCCTTGTACTGAAGCCACAAGAGCCTGCAGTGTGGGGCAAACAGCAGGTGCTCCTGACATGGAACCACTGTTACTGGCAGTATGGAGTGGGGGATGGGGTACTGAGTGAAAGGAAAGGATTGATGCCAAGTAGTTTGTTTAGATTTTATTAGCTTTGTTGACATGTACATGCATATTTAACAACACATGATAGTACACACCTGTAGTCTCAGCTATTCAGCAGGCTGAGGCAGGAGGATCATAAGTTTGAGATCAGTCTGGGAAATTTAGTGAGATCTTGCCTCAAAATGAAATTTAAGCCAGGCATGGTGGCACACGCCTGTAATTCCAGCACTTGGGAAGTTGAGGCAGGAGGATCATTGTGAGTTTGAGACCAACCTGGTCTACAAAGTGAGCTCAAGACCAGCCTGAACTACACAGTGAGACCTTGTCCCAAAAAGGCAAAAAAAAAAAATCAAAATAAAATTTAAAAGAGTTGGGGGGGTAACTCAGCACTCCCTGGGTTCAAACTCTAGTACCAAAATATGAAAGGAAGGGAAAAAGAAAGGAAGGAAGTGCAGTGGGCCCCACGGCTGCTCTGCAGTGGGCCCCGCGGTTGCTCCGCTGAGGGCCCTGTGGCTGCTCCAGTGTGGGCCCCGTGGCTGCTCTGCTGAGGGCCCCACTGAGGGCACCTCACGGACTGGACCTGCCTCCACCCATAGCATGGCGACAGGGTGGAGCCGGGCGGTCCGCTGTGAGCATACATGCTTTTCCACCTCCGACCATGGCAGTTTGTATACACCCATGTATGTTATAGTATAGTCTGAGGCAGCTATATCTCTTCCCAAGGCGAGAGTCCAAGGATATAGATAAACCCAGGAGTACAGTTATTATCACAGGGAAGATAACTGATTGAGTGGTCGGGCAACGGAGATGAGGGAGGAGAAAAAACGAACTGATCAAAAGGGCCATCATCTGTGTAACCTGAGTAACAAAGATGAAGGTAACATTATGTAGGACAGCATCCAGAGCTAATTCCCTTCTATGTTCTCTATAATTTTGTATTTCTTCAATCGTTTTTATATTAACAGAAGTGAAGATAACTTTATATTATACAGCATCCAGTGCTAATTCCCTACTATCTTCTCTATACTTTGGTATTTCCTTTAATGTTTTTGTCTTAACTAATGTGAAGATAACATTATGTAATACAACATCCAATGCTAATTCCCTACTATATTCTGTATAATTTTGTATTTTCAGTATTGTTTACGGCTTATTCTGGTTCATATGTCTCCATTCTTTTGTCTTTAAAATAAAATAAAAAAAAAAAGAAAGGAAGGAAGCAAGGTAGACAGACAGACAGAGAAGAAAGGCTATATACCATAAGTGTCCAGCAAGATGAAATCACACAAACACAAGGGTAACCAGCGTTTAAGAAACAGAACATGATCAACACCTGAGTGGCCCCTTTCTTTCCCTTACAGTTCCTCCCTTCCAGCTCCATCTGCAAGGGGAGCTGCTGCACCCACTTCCGAGACCCTCTTCTGTGGTGTACAGCACAGAATGCACTCATGGTGCTTATGTTGTTGCATGCAGTTACAGCGTATCGGCAATCACTGTCATGCAGGATTCTGTGGTGAGAATACACCCCCAGTTTATTTATTCATTCTCATTGATGGACATCTGGGATTGAAGATTTTTGGCTATTAAAAACAGCGAGGTGTTGTGGTACCCACTTGTAATCCCAGTTATTTAGGAGGCTGAGGCAGGAGGACTGCAACTAAGGCCAACTTGGGCAACTAAGCCTGTTTTAAAATAAAAAATAAAAAGCTCCCAGTGGTGGAGCACACATGAGATTCCCTGGGTTCAATCTCCAGTGCTGCAAAAAACAGTGTGCTGGAAATTGTCTGTGCATGCTTTTTTTTGATGGATTCAGGATGGTGCTACTAGATCTGGGATTACCTATACTTACAGTTTTGTTTGGTTCTGTCTCACGATTTTCCAGAGCTTTTGCACTAACATACATTCCCACTAGCAGTGATGTGAGCTCTAGTTGCTCCAGGTCCTTTCACAGACTTGGTGTTGTGACTCTTCCTCATCATGGACTAGTCACATGGATTCTAGTCATGACTTCATCATTATTTTAATTTGCATTTCTTTGGCAATAGCAAAAAGCACAGCTTTTCCTATGTTTGTTGGACATCTAGGTATGTCTCCAGGTGATTTAATTTCTGTTCTGGATGGGGCGGCACCAGAGGATTGACTCTACTCCTTCCTGCTCCCTGCCCTCAAGGTTTGAGATTTCACAAATGGGTAAGATGTGGTGATCAACCACAGGCTTGCAACGAAAACAAACTGTGAGTGGTGGACATTGAGACTGATCCTCGCAACTCAAACCCCATGGCTGCCGGCTATACAGCTCCAGAGCCAAATTTGCCTGGTGTTCTGCCCTGCAGGTGCACAGCTGTGAATCTGCAAGGGAGGGTTGCGGCTAAGCTTCAGCCTCCACTGCCTCTGCCGTTGCTCCTGGCAGGCACGATGGTAAGAACTGGTTCTCCTAAAGCAGCAGCAGCAGGTACAGTTTCTAGTTTTGTGAATGTTAAGAGGCAGAGCCTGTCACATGCATTTTGCTGCAGTTGATCCCTGCAGAGTTGATTTTCCTGCCCTCCATATTCCTGATCACGGCAGCAATGGCAGCCCTTCCAGCAGTCATCCTAGGGTCTGCATGTTCAATGCTCTGTGTGTTAGAGGCTCAGTCCTCAGTGTGGGAGCTGGTGGAGCATTTAGGAAGAGGGGCCGGGTGGGAGGTCCTTAGGCCACTAAGGGCTTGACCCGGAAGGAGACTGTGGGACTCGGTGCTTCCTGTTTCTCTTTTGCTTCCGGGACGTGAGGTGAGTGGTTTGCTGTGCCACGTGCTCCCACCACTGTGCCCTGTGTGTCAGCTTCTGTCACTGTACACAATACCTGAGATAATTTACAGAGAGGGAAGTTTTACTTTGGCGCATGGTTTCAGCCCACAGTTGATGGGCTGTGTTGCTATTGGGACTGTGGTGTAGAGTGTGATACAGCAAAGCTGCGCACCTTGTGGCAGCTGGGAAACGGAAAGGGTCAAGAGGAAGGAAGGGGTTATGGTGCCAATATCCCATTCAGTGGCACTTACCTGGGGACCAGAGGACCTCCCACTGGCTCACCTCTCCAAAGTTCTACCACCTCCCGATAGCACCGGCATATGTTGGCCATTTGTGAGCTCCTTTATTCAAACCACAGCACCATCTTTTATCTCCATCAAAGTCGTAAAGCAATATGTCCACCTGACTGGGAACCAGAGCCCCTACAACTGTGAATCAAAACAACTTTGCTTTTTCACATTGCTGGGGATGGAACCTAGGGCCTTCTGCAGGCGAGGCAAGCACTCAAACATTGAGCTACATCCCCAATCTCATTTTGGTACTTTAAGTGGAAATACAGGATTCAGGCCAAACAACCCAATGTGAGGAGCTGGGAAAGATGTCACTCAAGCAGACCCAAAAGTAGCCAAGGTGCAATGAGGCCCGCCTGATAGGGTTTGCTCAGTGTTTGGGGTCCAGTGAGATCTGCCTGTCACCTCTGTTCTGCTTGCTGTGGCTACTTCAGTGCCACAGAAGCTGGGTGCAGAAGCCTGGCTGGGGAAGAAACACTTCCGGCTTCAGGCTCTGGGTTGACGGCGGGCTCTGGTGACAGAGGCAGCAGTGAGAGGTGGGGGCAGCTCTTATAGCAGAGCCTGGCTGGTAGGGACTTGAGAATGTCTAAAGAAACCGTGACAGAACAGTGAAGATGAGAGTGGCATAAGGCGGTGGTTCTCTCTGTGTCCACAATGCTTTACCATGGAAATTCCAAACACCCAAAAGCAGAGAGAATGGTACCGCAAACCTCCGAAGCCCCATCACCCACTGACAACAGTTGTCTTTCATCATCAAAGTGATGCAGAAAGCAGTTTTAGCCTCTGATTCTCTGCTCAAATACAACCTTATGTCTGTGTAGCTGAATGAGATTATGAAGCATTAATGTTTTCCCTTTCCTTTCTCCTGTCCAGACAGTGGTCAGTCAGGGAGAATGGCCTACAGCCCCTAGGGGAACTCAGAGGAAAGAGAGGAAGGGATCTTTCGTCTTCCGGGGCTACAAACAAAAGCACCAGACACCAGGCAGCTGAGACAACTCACTGTCTTACAGTTCTGGAGGTGAGCTGTCAGTCAGCAAGAGAAGCTCCTCCTGAGGCTGTGAAGGAAGGGTGTGTTCCCAGGCCTCTGTCTTGGGCTGCTAGACGGCCGTCTTTGCTCTGTCTCTTCACAACGTCTTTCCTTTGTAATTTCCTGTGTCCAAAGTTCTTTTTTGTGTCAGGACACTGGTCAGATTGGATGAGGTCTGTTTTTAATGACTGTATTTTAACTTGATTCTTTCTATAAAGACCCTATCTCCAAAGAGGGCTATGTTCTGAGGTAGTGGTTATTAGGATTTCAGAATATGGAATTTGGGGAAGGAGGTGCAATTTGGCCCATAGCAAGCATCCTGGCATAGACTGAATGAATGCCTTGAAGAAACACAAAGGGAGAAAATTCTAGGCTTGGAAGTGTTTTTCTGAGTGGGAGGTGAGTTGGGAAGGGTCTGTGCAATGAGAAGAGACAAAGAAGGCATTGGTCAGAGTCCCACAGGCACCTGTGTCCCAAGACTGGCACAGAACAGGCAGGGACAGCTAGTGTCACAGGGTCCACTGGGCAGACACAGAGCTAATTAGTGAGCATCCTTGCCCCAGAACTAAGGTTCCACCTGAGATGAGAACCCCACAAATATTTGAGGGGAATGTTTTATTCAGCTTCTAGGAATTTTCCCCAGAGTTTGAATTCTTTTTCCTTCCCCACTAAGAGTCTGAATTTAACTTAGAACTTTGGCAAACTAAGAAATTGATATTTTCTGCACCTCTGAGTTTGTCAACTGAGAATCATACTTGCCAAACATGCAACATTTGAGAGCCAGACTGTTGAGTCTGGAACTCACCTCCAACCTGACTCCCCTTAGCCCCTGCAGCATTGAAAGGTGATCGCAAGGAGTGCAGAATTCCAGGGAACCTAACTTGAAAACACTTAGGTTCTGCCCTTCCCCTCTTGCTGTCTGTTATAGTTTGGGGTTTTTGCAAGGGGAGCAATATAACACAGGACACATTTTTATAAGAGTATTTATAATAGTCACCCAAAGCATCATATACAAAGAGAGTGCAGGAAATCCGTCCACACACTAAAAGCCAAAGAATCCAGCTGAGGGCCTAGATCCCACAATAATGTCCTACCTGAGTTTAGCTGAAGACCTAGAGCCCATAACAATGTCTTCCATTAATCCAACTGGTGGCTAGAGCCCATGACAATGTCTCATGCAGGTCTGTTTCACGGATCTGTGTTGGGGAGGCCCAAAGGTCAGTGGTGGAAGCTAGAAAGTCTGTGCCAGTGGGATGAAGGATCTGTGCTAGCAGGCTGAGGGGTCTGCACTGGAGCCAGGGAGCAAAGCTCAAAGTAAGAACCAGAGCTCTCCCAAAAAAGTATCACAGCCATCCTGAGCAACAGTGAAGTCCTGAGCTCCTCCAATGATGAGGACAGCTGAATTCCCATCAGGAAAGCCAGCACAACAAGCTTCTCCAGGAGACTGAGCAGTGCACAATCTTTCCCTCTGGAGCCAGGAAGTGATGCTCAAAGTGAGGACCAGAGCTACCCCATAGTGAATTGAAGCCATTCTTAGCGATAACAAGGTCCTGAGCTTCTTGGATGATGAGAACAGTGAGTTCATCAGGAAAGCCAACATGATAAGCTCCTCTAAGAGAATCAACAGCTCCTTATGGCCTCTAACAGCACCTTACAGCTTCTCTCAACAGCCTCTCTCTTCTCCAGTCCTCTGCCTTTTATGCTACCAGCAACAATCCTCAGGTGGGCCTCCCACACCCAGCACCACGCTGGTTCAGTTCAGCTTGGGGTTACAAGTTGACCACCAGTTGTCAATCTACTACACTGTTCATACTGCAGCACCGAGGCTCAGAAGAGGAAGGGGCTTATCTTGGGGAGGAAAGGCAGGTCAGGGGCAATGCCAGCCTACAACTCAGGACTCTGATTTCTACCAGGACACTTCCTGAAGATTTCTCAGAGTCTGGGGCTTTGATCCATAGTCAGATCTTAAGAGCGAGGGACATCTTCCCTTACACCAGACAGCCAGTTTCCTGAGCTGTCTTGCAGTAGGTCTGGAGCCCTTTCTTGGGACTTTGTTGATGTTCTGTTTTCCCCGTTCTAATAGATGTGTATTGTCCTGTGCTCTTCTGATGCGTCCTGATCTACCTTAAGAGGACGTCGGTGCTTTGCAGCCCAATGAGGCATTTCAGGTTTACCTTCTTCTCTCTTTACCCCTGATCCGGAATAAGTAATTCATTGAAAGGGCCCTGGTTCTAAGTTCAGTTTTAGTAGCAGTTTGACCAAAAGAGGATTTGGGAAAGTATGATACATTAGGGCTTCTGAATAGGTACTTATAGAATGGTGATGAATTCTTATAGAATAGAGAATCAACAGCTCCTTACAGCTTCTCTCAACAGCCTCTCTCTTCTCCAGTCTCCACTCTCTATTCTTATAGAATGGTTGATTCTCATCATTGTACATTTAAATAATTTCCCACACACTAAAGTAATTCCGTTTGCAAAGTGGCCAAGACCTTTCTCCTTTAACTTGCCTCCAGCATCTTTTAATACATTCCCTCTGTCTCACTGCTAAGTGTCTGTTCCATCTTTTGTGGCTAACCTTCCCCAACAGAATGAGTGATACAAGCAAGCAACCTCCAGGAAAGGAGGTGCTGAGACTGGATGTCTGGCCAGTAGGGTGAGAAGGCAGCTCTGCTCCACCCACATGTGGGAATTGCGCCCTGTGGTCCCCATCACACAATGAAAATCCAACAGTCACCTGGGGCCAGTTAGAATGAACTTCTGGGGGAAGATGGCGACCGGGTAGGCAGCAGAGAGAGAACCTCCCAGAGGATTACCACCCAGACAATGGAATATAGCAATATGAAGACAGAAAGGAGAGAGGTGTGTACCCTGAACCCAAGAAGGATCTGAAATGGGAACTGAAGCCCTAGGAAAGACCAAGCAGAACCTCTCCTGGAGGAAAGGATTGGAGGGCCGCCACGGCACAGTCGGAGGGAGAAGAGATGGAGAAAGAGGAAGCCACTGCTTCAAACACACTCTTGGCCCAAGCCCTCGTTCCAGCGATTGCAGCTGCGGCTTCGGAGACCCACGCTCATGGACGCCTCCCAACTCGGCCAGGGGAGAGCAGAGTTCCAAGAGCTGGTCCAGGTCTGGAGAGGAGAGGGCGCAGCCAGGAAAAGAGGCAATGGTGGTTAGGAACTTTTGTCAAATCCAGTGTGAGGATAAGAGGTTGCAACAGCCAGGAGTCCCCACCCTGCAGCAACCTTCCTAATCAGCACCTGGAGGCAAGGTGGAGCCAGAGCAGCCAGTACACATCCCACCACACCCAGCTCTATGCCTGCCTCCAGGCTGTGGCCTCCTGCCTCTCCACTGTGTGGGCGGCTGCCAGTGGGGAGCGGTGGGGTGCATCGGCACCCACATCAGAGCCACAGCAACTCCCAGGGATCCAGCCATGGAACAAACGGGAACTGGAGCACAACAGCAAGAGAGAGCTGCAGATGGAGGTGGATCACACGGCCCCACGCCCTTCTCACTCCAACATCAAGCAGGAAGCATGAACTGAGTTACTGGGCTTCAGCTCCCACCCTGAACGCCCTCTGTGAGCACCTTGAGTCTCGGCAGCCTGCGCAATCACCACCTGTTTCTGACAGCAATGGGACAAGTCCACAGGCTTTAAGACTCACCCCAGACTACTGATGCGAGCAACAAGAGTGTCTCCATACTGCTTGCATATATGAACCTTGTATGAACCCATGGCGACCGGGTAGGCAGCAGAGAGAGAACCTCCCGGAGGAATGCCACTCAGACATAGCAGTGTGGCAACATGTGAAGGACAGAGAGGAAAGAGGTGGATATCCTGAACTCAAGAAGGATCTGAAATGGGGACTGAAACCCTCAGAAAGTCTAAGCAGAACCTCCTCTGGAGGAGGGGATCGCAGATCTGACATGGCACAGTTGGAGGGAGACGAGATAGAGAGGGAGGAGGTTGCCGCTCCAAGCACACCCTTGGCCCACGCCCTCGTTTCGGCATTGGCAGCTTCAGCTTTGGAGATCCACTACCCAGCTGTAAGGGGTGGGGAATGGTAATACTGGAGATCAGTAGGAGGTGGGAGGAGAAGAAAGGGCCTCTGGCATCAAGGCAACGGGACAGAGCCAAAAGGGTCACAGAGGGCGCCCCATGGAGGCGCGTGCCTCGTGGCTGCTCCACTGAGGGCCCTGCGGCTGCTCCGCAGTGGGCCCCGTGGATGGTCCGCAGTGGGCCCCGCGGCTGCTCCACTGTGGGCCCCGTGGATGATCTGCAGTGGGCCCCGTGGCTGCTCCGCTGTGGGCCCCGCGGCTGCTCCGCAGTGGGCCCCACGGCTGCTCTGCAGTGGACCCCGCGGCTGCTCCGCTGTGGGTCCCGTGGATGATCCGCAGTGGGCCCCGCGGCTGCATTGCTGTGGGCCCCGCGGCTGCTCCGCTGTGGGCCCCGCGGATGATCTGCAGTGGGCCCTGCAGCTGCTCCACTGTGGGCCCCGCGGCTACTCCGCAGTGGGCCCCGCGGCTGCTCCACAGTGGGCCCCGTGGATGATCCGCAGGGGGCCCCGTGGATGATCCGCAGTGGGCCCCGCGGCTGCATTGCTGTGGGCCCCGCGGCTGCTCCGCTGTGGGCCCCGCGGATGATCCACAGTGGGCCCCACGGCTGTGCCGCTGTGGGGCCCACGGCTGCCCTGCTGTGGGCCCCGCAGCTGTTCTTCTGCTGCTCCACAGTGGGCCCAGTGGCTGCTCCGCTGAGGGCCCCGCTCAGGGCACCTCATGGTCTGGACCCGCCCCCACCCATAGCATGATGACAGGGTAGAGCCAGGCGGTCCTCTGTGAGCATATGTGCTTTCCCACCTCCGACCATGGCAGTTTGTATACACCCATGTATGTTATAGTATAGTCTGAGGCAGCTATATCTCTTCCCAAGGCGAGAGTCCAAGGATATAGATAAACCCAGGAGTACAGATATTATCACAGGGAAGATGACTCATTGAGTGGTAGGGCAACGGAGATGAGGGAGGAGAAAAATTAAATGATCAAATGGGCCATCATCTGTGTAACTGAGTAACAAAGGTGAAGGTAACATGTAGGACAGCATCCAGAGCTAATTCCCTTCTATGTTCTCTATAATTCTGTGTCTCCTCAGTCGTTTTTGTATTAACAGAAGTGAAGATAACTTTATATTATACAGCATCAAGTGCAAATTCCCTACTATCTTCTCTATAATTTGGTATTTTCTTTAATGTTTTTGTGTTAACTAATGTGAAGATAACTATGTAATACAACATCCAGTTCTAATTCCCTACTATATTCTGTATAACTTTGTATTTTCTGTATTGTTTATGGCTTTTCTGGTTCATATGTCTCCATTCTTTTGTCTTTAAAATAAAATTTAAAAAAAAAAATAGAATGAATTTCTGGCTTTAGAACGCAGAGTGCTGTGGCCACAACCCCTTGTGTAAAGATGATAAATAGAAGACCAAGGTTGAGTGGGATGTTTCCAACTGCACAGAGAATTTGAAGGAAGAGACTACAAGATCAGAATTTTTCTTCTGTTTGAAAAATGGCCTTATTAAGGTAGAATTGATATACATAAAATATACATCCTTAAAGCACACTGTTTGATAGGTTTTGACATGTTTTATACACTTGCCCCTCAACATGTGTGGGGTTTTGGTTCCAGGACTCCTCGAGCATATCAAAAGCCATGAATGTGCAAGTCCTTATGTAAAAAGGCTTAATATTATCTGGGTGTGGTAGCACGTGCATGTAACCCCAGCAGTATGGGAGGCTGAAGCAGGATGATCAAAAGTTCAAGCCCAGTTTGAGCAACTTAGTGATTTAGTAAGACCTTATCTCAAAATAAAAAATAAAAAAGGGCTGGGGATGTAGCTCAGTGCAAAGGTCCTAGGTTCAATCCTTAGTACTGCAAAAAAAAGGAGTGCCCTAATGCTTGCATATAACCTACCTGCATCCTCCCAAATACCTTAAATCACCTCTAAATTACTTATAATACCTAATGCACCTAATGCAATGTAAGTTCTGTGTAAATTGTTATACTATATCATTTAGGAAGTAATAACAAGAAAAATCTATATATTTGGCACAGATATAATTTATTAAAAAAATCATTTTGACCTTCCATTGGTTGATTCTGTGGATGTGACACACACATACCCTATGAAACCACTACCAAAATCTGGATAATAAATGTCTTTCCCCTCCAAAATATCCTAGCACCCCTTTGCAATCAATCCATCCTATTCTTCCTTACCTTTCACCATTTCCAGACAGATCTGCTTTGTATCACCATAAGTTAGTTTGCATTATCTGGAACTTTCTATAAATAGGATTATACTGTATATATTCTTTTGGGGGGGTTGGCTTCTTTCACTCAGGACAGTTAGTATTTTGAAATCTATTCATGTTAAATGTATTAATATTTCATTCCTTTTTATTGATGAAAATTAATTGTAGATGAATAGTTGAGCTGTTTCCAGTTATGAATAAAATTGCTACCATATTTTCCCCAAAATAAGACAGGGTCTTATATTAATTTTTGCACCAAGGGCTGGGGATATAGCTCAGTGGAATAAGTGCCTGACTAGCCAGTGCAGGGTCCTGAGTTCGATCCCCAGTACCGCCAAAAAAAAAAATTTTTTTTTTGCACCAAAAGTTGCCACAGGGCTTATTTTCAGAGGGTGTCTTATTTTTCTTCAATGTCTGATTTTTTTTCAACACAAGTTATCAAGTGCTCATGATATCTATGTGTCATGTCTGAACTGACTGGTCATTCAGCAAAGTCTCAAGTTCATCTGTTTACATAGGCAGGTACTTCTTGTCCAAAGGTGCCCACTTGGGTATTTATAGATAGTTTATTATAATTTAAGTATTAATGTCAATAATATTATTTATTTGTATTTTATTTTATATTAATATTACCTTATAATTCAATGTCTGCCATGTGTTGTAACAGATGTAGTAAATACATCCATCTGGACGACAGTCTTATCTCAGGCTTATTTTTGGGGTAGAGTTTATATTATGAGCATCCTGAAAAATCATTCTAGGGCTTATTTTCCACCTAGGTCTTATCTTGGGACAAATGCATCACAAATTTTAGCATAAAGATATTTGTGTGGACATATGCTTTCAATTTTTTTTTTGGCTAAATACCTGGGAATAAGATAGACAAATTGTATGGTGTGCATAACCTTAATGTCTTAAGAAACTGCCAATCTTTCCCAAAGTGGTTGTACAGTTATATTAGTTCCAATGGCTCCATGTCCTGTCCAGCGCTTGCTATGGTTGCTCTAATTTTAACCATTTTAACAGGTATGTATCTCATTGTGACTTTAGTTTGCTTTTCCATAACAACAAATGATATAGAGCATCTTTGCATGTCCTTATGTGTTATGCACGTACCCTCATTCATTTTTGGTGAGATGTTCAAGTCTTTTGTCCATTTTTGCTGGGTTTTCTCATTATTGATTTAAAAGTTTCATGATAGATGTTGCATACAAAACCTTTATCAGATATGTGAACTAGTCATAATTTCCCAGTCTTTAGCTTGTTTTTTCATTCATTTAACAATGTCTTTTAAGGCTCAGCCCTTAATTTTAATGAAGTCTTACTTACTGAACATTTTTTGCATAGTTTGAAAAGTAATAAATTATAGTTTTGGCGTAATTTTTGTCTAACCCAAGGTCCCAAAGATTTTCTTTTTTGTTTTTTTTGTTTGGCCTTTTTGAGACAGAGCCTCGCTATACAGTTCAGGCTGGCCTTGAGTGCACTCTGTAACCCAGACTGGTCCTGAACTCGCAACGATCCTCCTGCCTCAGCCTCCCAGAGTGCTGGGATTAGAGGAGCGCGCCACCACGCCTGGCTCGTCTTTGTTCTGTTCTAGAAATCTTATAATTTTAGGGTTTGTATTTAGGCCTATAATAATTTTTGAGTCAATTGTGTGTATGGCCTGATGTAAACCTTTTCATAAGGGACTAGAAATGTTTTAGCCTTTGTGGTCTGTATGACCTCTGCCATAGATATTCAACGGGCTTTGTAATGCAGAAGCAAGCACAGGAGACAATAAACCAAGTGGCTGTGTTTCAGTAAAACTTTATTTACAAAAACAGGCAGTGGCTATGTTGTGTGAGCATTTGTTAATTCTGTCTTTTAATGTTCAACCCCTGCTGAGCCTCTTTAGAGAGCGGAAGCAGCCTTGTTTACCGCAGTCTGTTGAATTTGCTCCTGCTCTGCTCCAAGATCCTTAGTGCAAAGGAGCTTGCAGGAGATGCCCATTTTTCTGGTGTCCCATCCTTCCCTCTCCTTACTGTTTTCAGACCAATGCATTCCTGTATGGCTTTCAAGACCAAGTGTACAATGTCATGGGAGGAGCTGTCTCCATGCCAGAATCTCAGGTGCACAAAGGAAACGGCTAGGTCATTCAATTTCATCCTCTTTATCTGCCTTTGATAGACAAAAAGCAATGAAGGTTAGTCAAATTCTGCCCTAATGCTATGTGAGCTTGATACAGTCAGTTCACTATCTCTTTCTCTGCACAGTCAAATCTAAAAAGAAAATTTTTATTTTTCCTAACACTCTCCATTGAGCAGACAAGATAAGACAAGATGTTTTCTTATCCACCTGGCTCACTCTCTACCAGACAATTCCAGAGGTGCCTTTTCCTTGAACAGTTTTTAAAGACTGCTTTATTTCTGCCTTTTAAAAAATACTCTACAAATAAAGGATGTTGCTACAATTTCCTCTTTTGAAGTAATTCTAGAAAGCCCAGCCCTAGGATTTCACAATCTGTCACTGTCCCTCCATGCTCCAGCCTGTTGCCAGGGAGAGAGATTATCCAGGTTTGGGGAAGGTCAGCCAGCCCCAGCAGGAACTCTAACGCAGCTTGGCGTGCCATCCGCAATCACCGGTTCCGAATCAGTGACATGGAGTCTGGGTAGGGCCACTCCAAGGCCAAGCAGAGTGGCCACTGAGAGGAGAAACAACACTTAGCACCGCTCGAGCCCCCCTCCAGGCCACTGTAATCACCACCCACGCCTGCAGGAGGAGGCAGCTCGCCAAGCTGCACGGAGGCAGGCTGCAGGCTGTCAGAATCCTGAGAGGGAATGTGTTTGAGAACCAGAGAGCTCATCCGCAGGGCTCTGTCCCCCCCGCCCCCTTTGAACATGGTAGAGAAGAAAGAACAGACCTCCAGGCTACCAGAGGAACAGTACAGAGGAAGCACAGACGTGAAAATATTTATCACACTCCTCCATAAATGTATGCAAGAGCTGGAGACCCAGAGATCTACCTCATTCCATGCCAGCCTCAGAAATGAACGTTTGGATCTATGAAGCATGCATTTATTCATTTGTTATTATTAAGAATGCCTTCCAGGCTAGGGGTGTAGGTCAGTGGTAGAGCACTTGCCTAGCCTGCAGAAGGCATTAGGTTCAAGCCCTAATACCAAAAACAACCAACAATGCCTCCCATTTCACATAAGGGAGAATGATTTGCAAAGGACTTTGATGTCATTGCCCTATTCCCCATAACACAGCATCACAGGAGGGAAAAACAGCATTACTGTCTTTGCTGGACCAGCAGTTCAGAGAGGTGATGTAACTTGGTGGAGGTTACACAGCTGGGAAGAGGTAAAGCTAGTGTAGCCCCTCTGAGGTGGGAGGTTAGGAGTGGAGTCAAAATGGTCAAATAACTGGGTAGAATGTCAAAGTCATGGAGACCCAGGGCACATGCGCAGAACACAAGATCCAGGATGACTGCAGCTCCTGAGCACTGTGCATGAAGCCCATCAGAAAAGTGTTATTTTCAATTCTTCATTTACATCTGGTGCCAAACCAAGTGAGTTTCTGACAAGAATTCCAAATACAGAAGACCCCTTTCCCTTGTGCTCGCTGCTGTTGAGTTTGTAAAGTGTACTTCTTTTCCACCTCTGTAGCTGTAAATCCCTACAATCTTCTCTTTGTGTGCCTAGTTTTTTGTTCGGACCCTGAGAACCCAGAAGGAATTCCCATGGGATCAACCACTGGTAATACCTCCAGGTTGTTCTGACTCCAAGCAACCTGCTCTTCCCCAACAGCCTCCTGAGTGTGGAGCAGATGGGACACAATGACCCCCGCAGAGAATGGGGTGCTGCTTCGGACTCTCCCACGCTTAATAAGGAGGATGTGGGTTCCTGTGCACTTGTACACACTCATGGAAGGGGGCGTGTTCACCGTTGGGGAAACCAGGCTTTCATTACCAACCTGAAGTTCAAAGATGCTGTCTCCCAAGAAGGTTGCCTTTGACTTCCCCAATGAAAAATTAATAGGCACTTACTTGCTGCTGCCTTTAATTACATTTGCTGGAGACGAGTGTCTGCCAACCAGCAGAGTTTTGGCTGCCTTCCTTGCTGGGTCTGCTTGCAGCAAAGCCCACTGGCTTGGAAGGAGAAAAAGCGCCATTTTGGTTGAATGGCTTGAAGGGGCAGAAGTATCCTGGGATGGAGGTGATACTGAATTTTCTACTAACGGTTTTGACCCATGAGCATTGGCTAACCAAGAGGCTGAATCAAATGTGCCTTGGTAAAGCATGGGCTGGGATTCTGTATCTATGGGCCAAGGACCCTTGGCAACCAAGGAGATCTTGGAAGATGGTTCACCAAACCCTGCCTGTAGGGGTAATGAACATCTTTTCCCCATAAGTACAAAACCACTTTTCTAGCATGTGTAGATCTTGGGGATTGGTAAATTATTAATTTACTTAAACTAATTAATAAAAATAGCTTTTGCCACTTTTTTTTGTACTGGAGATTGAATGTAGGGTCTTTGCATTGAGCTACGGCCCAGTCCTTTTTATTTTGAGTCAGGGTTTCTCTAAATTGCCCAAATTGAGTTTGAACTTGGGATTCTCCTGCCCCAGCCTCGCAGAGTGCTGAGATTATAGGTGTGAGCCACCACATCCAGACCATTATGTACCTTTTCCTGCTGGAAATACATATACACTGGTACGGTTTGAGTGTGTCTCCCAAAAGTTCATGCATTGAAATTTTGATTGCTCAATGCAGCAGTGTTGGAAAGTGGGGGCCTCATGGGAGGTACCTGGGACATGCATTAACGCCTTTCAGAAGTTCATTTCCCCTTCTTTCCTCCTCATGGAGCCCCTTCTACTTCCCACTATGTCAAAGCAGCACAAGGTCTTCACAGGCTGGGGCCACCCAACTTTGGACCTTCAGAACCATGAGTGAAAATAAACCTTTTTCCTTTATAAATTACTCAGTCTCAGGTACTCTGCAACCACAGCAGAAAACAAGTGAATACATATATCATGTTATGGTTCTTGAAGATTTTAACCCTGAAAGTGGGCAGGACCTTAAAATTAGGATATCTTTTCTATAATTATGAAGCAGGATTATTGAAGAAATTTTTTTACCCCACTTTCCCCCTCCTTTCAAAAAGTTTTTATTTATTTATTTATTTTTGGTCTTTTTGAGACAGGGTCTCACTATGTAGTTCAGGCTGGTCTTGAGCTCACTTTGTAGCCCAGGCTGGCCATGAACTTGCAATGATCCTCTTGCCTCAGACTCCTGAGTGCTAGGATTACAGGCATATGCCACCACACCAGGCTCAAAAAGTTCTGTTGAGAAATAATCTACATAACATAAAGTTAGGCCCATTTAAAGTGGGTAATTCAGTGGTTTTTAGTATATTTCCTGAATTGTAGAGCCATCACAATAAGTAATCTTAGAACAGTTTTTACTGCTCCAATTTACTCATTAGCAATTACTCCTGGTTCTGTTCCTCTAGGCAACTACTGATGTACTTTCTGTTTCTATAGATTCACCTCTTTTGGATATTTCACATAAATAGGATTGTATAATATGTGTTTTTTTAATGACTAGTGTAATCTGAATCTAGTCTGTATATACAACTCCTATGCAGTTCAGGCTTCTTTTCGCCTCAGCCCCTAAGATTTTCTTGCTCACACCAAACTAAAGCAGTATTTTTCTCCTATTAATTTACTGTGTCCTCTTTGGAGTGTTCAAGAAGCCCTTGGAATAAACTACAGGCTCATCTCTGCTGACACTGCGCTTTTATACTCCAGCTCTCTCCCCGTGAATCCCTCACCTCTGGTACCCTGGGGGTGGGCATCTTGCTGGCAGCCTTCTTGGGCTTCCCCCACTCCACTGTGCCCAGCGCGGTTTTCTGCTTTAAATGGGTAATCAGCGTTTTGTATATAGAAAGAATAAATGACTCAGGGGATATTCCCAGACTTTTAGGGAAAAAAGGATCCAGGACAGAGTATAAAGCAAACAAAATCAAGAGGAGGAAGAAAGGTAAAACATGGCACATGGGCATGAGCGTCCAAGAGCTGATCAGGCACATTGCTTGTGCTCGGGAGAGGACTAGAGGAACATTCAAAGGTCCTGGGATGCACTGGGTCTCCGCCTACTTCCAGGAGCAATTGGAAGAACGCATTAGTCACTCCTTTAGCTGGAGGCTTTTGCCGCCTCCATTAAAATGCAAATGTCAGCACCTGGGAAAGTGCAGCATCGAGCTATTATGAGCCATTTCCACCTCAGCTCCAATCTGAGCTCTTTGAAAGGTTTCTGTTCGCTGAGGCCCAGAGGCTTAGAGGTGTGAATGAGGTTTGGAAACCTATAGGGCCTGGTCCCCTATGTGGCTAATTGCACATTTACCACCCTTGGTTTTCCAGCCCCACAGCCAAGCATGCCAGAGGGTCAGAGGTCAAGAATCAGAGGCTGTTGGGTGGAGTGACAAATGCCTATAATTCCAGCACTCTGCGAGGCTGAGGCAGGAGGATCAAAAGTTCAAGCACAGACTGGGCAACTTAGTGAGACCCTGTTTCAAAATAAAAATGTATAAAAGAGCTAGGAATGTAGCTCAGTGTGAAGGCCCTGGGTTCCACCCCTAGTATAACTGAAAAGAGAAGGAAAAAAAATTCAGAAGGTCAGTGTTCTTGATTCCATCTCAGAGCCCATGGTGGGGCCAGATTGGAGTGGAGGATGGACCGCTAGTGCTTGTCCCTACGTGCAAAGGCACTGGACCCCCTTTCTGATGCATGACCAGCTCTCAAGACATCCACAGCTCTAGCTACTCTATGACCAGGACAAAATCCTAAGTAGTTTGGGTTCTTTTTTATAGGAAAGGTAAGTCAACTAGTTTGAAGTACAGAGTTTGTTCTGAAAATGCAAATGTCCGTGCAAATACCATTTCTCCCTAATTGTGGAAATGGGATGATCTTTAAAATGATCTTGGGCCAGGGATATAGCCTAGCAGGCACAGTGCCTGCCTGGCAAACACGAAGTTGTGAGTTTAATTCCTGGTACCCCCCCCAAAAAGAGATGATCATTTCCACCCTTAATGGGGGGAAAATGATACTGAATATGATGCTTCATCGGATGAATTGTTTTTTGAGACAAGGTCTCACTATGTGGTGCAGGTTGGCCTTGAACGCCCATATGTAGCATGGCCTGGCCTCGAACTCATAGCAGTCCTTCTCCTGCTTCAGCCTCCTGAGTGCTGGGATTACAGGTGTGTGCCATCACGCCCAGCTGATGAATGTTTTGAACTAAAGGAACACCAATGTGTTTCTTACCTCTTCCATCTTGCCCCTCTTTTCCTCCTGAAGTGAAGTGTCTGAGGGGCTTTTTCTGAGTTCTGTCTACCTAAATATTGGACCCCTCAGCAAATTAACTCACAGGAAGGAAGACTAGAGTTGGCATCACAAAGTGCAAGTGAACTTTGTTCTTAGGTGCAGTCTGCTCTTTGAGCCAATTCAGCTCCCCTAAAATAATTTACCATCCTCAAAAATTGCTGACAGCGCCCCAGTTTCCTCTATGAAGTGAATATCTGTACTTCAACGACATGGCTCATTCAGAGTGTCATACTTCACATAGTCATCTTGGGAGTTTGTGTGTTAACACATCTGCATGCCTTTTCTCCTGCTCATCTATGACCAGTCTGTTTTATAGAGTTAACATATGAGACCCCCACGGAGTGAAAATGGCTTGGTTCCCCCACACCCTTGAGAGAGCCTTGGGTTCTTTGAGTTTCTTAACTCTTCTTGAAGCATTCACTGCAGGGCAGAGCTGTCCTGGACAAACCTGTGCAGTGGGAAAAACTAATTTTTGACCCCCAGTTCCTAACTGGATTTCCTCCCTGCCCTCCTGCTTCCTTCTCAAAGGCATCACATCCTCTTTTCGTCAGGGTCTCCCATTCTTTGGTTTCATTTGCCTTAAGAACTGCTTTATGTTCCAAAGGGTTCTTTCCTTCTAACCCATCCCCACTCCTAAAGCTCAAACATCCGCCTTCCCAATGCCCCCAGACTTGCTACGGTTTAGCGGGAAGGTGCTGATTAAAAGCACTCACGATGTTGCTAATAGCTTCCAGTCCTGTGGAGTCCTTTGATCTCCCAGGCAAGAGTATTTGGTTTTTAGCCCCTTTACTGAGGTATCTTATATATCAGAAAGTGTGCCCACTGTCAGTATGCAATTAAGTGGTTTTGGTATACTTTAATATACTTGCACGATCATCACCAAAATCTAATTTTTAAAAAAAATTTTTTGGTACCAGGGATGGAACACAAGCTGTCACACTTTGCACCACTGAGCTATATCCCCAGCCCCATAATCTAATTTTAGAACACCCTCATCACCCTAAAGGAAATTTTGTACCTGTGCCCTGTTGTACCCCATTCCCCTTCTCCCTCTAGGTAACCACTGATCTTCTTCCTGTCTCAAGACTTTGTGCATTCAATCTTAGCAAATGTTTGTTATCCCAAAGTATGACAATCTACTAGTGGGATTTTAAGCAGCATAGATGAAAGTGTTTATAAGTACATACTCTTTTCTACAAGTATTTCCAAAACTCTAAAGTATTGATATTGTAATTTCTAAAATAGAAATATTCCCTTAAGAAGCAGCCTAAGGGAATGTAGGATGAAGCCCTGAAAGTTTGAGGCAAAGGGGGGGGGGTGTCTGAAGGTTCCCGAGAGCTTACCACTGGCAAAACAAGCACCCACTTAGGAGGCCCCCACAGGCCTTACCATCACCCCTCTGAAGCCAGCACCCTTTCCATCGGTGCCCCTCCTAGAGTTTGTCTTAAGAACACACACTTTTCCATCTGGTGACCTTAGCTTTTCCAGGTTTTCTCCTGACCTTGAGGACTCTTCCTTTACACAGGGGTTGGCCCCTGGGTCTCCTCCTCAGTCCTCCACTGTTCTCTTCCAGCCAATGGTGTCACTCCCACTGCGAGTCACTCTGGGTCCCCATCCACATCTGCTCTGCAGTAGCTTCCTGACTTGCCTCCTGTGCTCTCAGTGCTTGCTCTATTTTAATTTAATTTAATTTTACTTTATTTATTTAGTGGTACTGACATTTGAGCCCAGGGCATTTGCAGAGCTACACCCTCAGCCCCCCACCCTCTTTTGGGACAGGATCTCACTAAGTCAAGAAGTTGCCTGGGCTGGGCTCAAACTTGTGATCCTTCTGCCTCAGCCTCTCAGGGTGCTGGGTGTACAGGGTGTGGGCCAGTATGCCCAGTACAGCTTGCTTTTTCAACGTGGCTGCATCACTGTCAGTTCGCCTTCCAAAACACAATGGGCCTAGACATTCCTGCCCCAAAATTCAGGGGTTGCTCACTGTCTTTAAACCCAAGCTCCTCTGCTTTGTGTGGATGAGTCCAACCCATCCGTCCCTCTCTGTCCACCACCTCATTCCTTCCCTCCCCTTCTCCAACAGGACTCCATTCCAATCACTAGTACCCAGATGTACACCATGTGTCTATTCCACAACTACTAGACACCTGCTCTGTGCTGGGCAGTAGACTAAGTCCTGGGCACAGAATGCATAAGATATCCATTGTGCCCTCAACAGTCCAGGGACCTTGAGATGGTTCCGTGAAGATGTCAAGGTAATTCAATGTGTTATGACAGAAATACTGTTTAAGCAAGGTGTGCTGGGTCTGGAGGTGGAAAGACTGCCTGCCAACCTGGGGAGGGGAGCTGGAGGGCAGGGGATTAGAAAGTGCTTTACCCAGACACGGTCAGTTTAATTTGTGGAGGAAAAAGGATACTGTTTGCTGAGGCATACAAGGAGGCTCAGGGCGGCCGGCCGGGCGATGTGTGGATGCAGTATGCAGCAAAAGCAGGCAGGTAGAGAGAGGCTGAGTTGTTACACCGTGTATACTTTCCAGCGGGGGTGTGCCTGGATGAGGGCGAAGTGGAGGACAGGTTTGAGTACAAGGAGTTGGCAATTGTCCAAGCAAGGAGCAAGACCACCTGGAAAAATGTAGTAGTGAGAGAATGTGGAATAGACAGACGTGGAAAGACGGGTGGAAGAGACACCTTGGCTCTCAGGGAGTGTGGGAGATAGCCCCCCACTGGTGAGAAGAGCAAGCCACCAAAGAGGAGAACTTGGTCTCTGATAAACGGGATCTAGAGTGTGGGTGGGCCCCAAGGGGCATCCGTGGGCAAGGAAAAGCTTGGGACTGGGAAAGGAGGCAAAGGCTGAAGATACATGTTTCAGAAATATCTTAGGGGAAAAAATGTGCTTTATCCTTTGACCTAGCAATTCTACTCAGAGGACTTTCTTCTAAGGATATAATTTAGAATATGCACGAAGCTTTATCTACAAGGGCAGGATGTAGCTCAGTGGCACAGCACCTGCCTGGCAAGCCCAAGGTCCTGAGTTTGATTCCTGGTACAAAAAAAAAGGTTTATCTACAAAAACGCTGTTCATAAAAGAGTAGAAATACTTTATAAACTGCTATGACAGTGAAGAATGTTTAGCAGCAGAGGACTAGTTAAACAAATTATGTGGTAACCCATGCAAGAAAATTTGATTCTGACAGTAAAATAGATATTATAGATGAATGCTTATTGACATGAAAAAAATCTATAATATTTTGCTAGGCAGAAAAAGGCAGACTCTAAAACTATTTGTAAAGTAAAAGTGTTACTGTGTAAGAAAAAATTAATACCCTAATGCTGATTCTTTCTAGAATTTCCCTACATCAATCAATATACGTCTTTTATTATAAGGTGATTATTTTTAAATGAATAGAATGAAATGGAATGACCTCAGGAGAATCCAGAGAATAAGATCAAGGATGGGCCCTTGATCAGTGGCTTTGATTCCTCTGGCCACTTGGCCTGTCCTGAGGAGCTGCAGAGTAGAGAACAAGGGGTACACTGCTGCTAATGGTGGGCTGCGGGCAAACATTTTCATTTTCTGAGTCTTAATTTTCTCATCTTTATACTGGAGAGAATAACATTTTCTTTAAAATGATTATCTGATGTTAAATAAAATCTGTAAAAGGCCATTGGTTTGGACTGAGCTCTTGTACTGGGCCCAATAGGCCAGATTGAAATGGAATTACTCATGCTAAAGATCCTGACCTCTAAGCCAAAACTAAGTTATCATCTGACCTTCCCAAGAATCAGGTGAGGGGATAGTAAGGAGGGGGCATGACAGGGCCAGCAGGTGGCTTTAGCTACTCCAAGTCCTGTTTCAACCTTTACAGGGAAAGTTTTGAAACAACCCGTGCATTCTTTGTTCTGTTTGTGCTTCTTCAGCGCTTTTCTCTGTCTGCCCAGCCCATCTCAGCCCATGCAAAGTCTGTTTTAGGGAATGAGGTGTTGCCTGATTCTTGACACAAATAAAGCCAATTTTTTAAAAAGCCAATTAATCTTTAGATTGTTTATTGTAATGTCCTCTTTTGACATTGACAAAATATTTACATATACTACACAGTTTAATAAACATCAGTCTATCTTTCCTTCTTGCTCAGCCTTCTCTGCTGGATCCAGATCAAACTTCCAGAGCCTCTTTGGCCCTCACAGTGGGAAGTGGGCCGCCTCTTTCTGAATAGGATATGGTCTTGGAGTTCTGACTACACCGAACTTGGCTGGACCTGGTGGTCAGGGCCAGCTCTGCTCCCTCCGTGACAGTGAGCACCTAATCCAGTGCTTCGCACATTGGGGGCGCTCTAGAGTTTTTGTTGACTGATTTCACCATTTCTTTTTATGATTTAGCTAATCATGGGTTTCTCAAAGGCTGGGCGATTCCTCAACGGTTAGTTTACTCAGATCTCTTGGAATTCTTCTCC
This sequence comes from Dinomys branickii, assembly GCA_004027595.1. Classification (NCBI taxonomy): domain Eukaryota; kingdom Metazoa; phylum Chordata; class Mammalia; order Rodentia; family Dinomyidae; genus Dinomys; species Dinomys branickii. The sequence continues at coordinate 7,736 of PVLD010003499.1, read as the reverse complement.
TCTCAAACTCTAGCTCTGGCGACATTCGTCTTCCAGTCTGCAGAGATGACCAGCAGAGGGGGCCCGGGGAGGAGGCGGCTCTCTCAGGCCTCCGGGCTCTCGGTCAAATCTCTGAGGAGAAAGCGGGAGGATGAAGAGGGGAAAGTGAAGGCGGGGCTCCCACCTCTCCAGAACCCCAGCAGGGCAGCTTAGAGCAAAAGGAGGTTCTCTGTCCGGCAGTAAAGTCTCTCCACTCTGCCTTTTCTTGTCAGCCCTAGCAGGAATTTCGGGGATCCCCCCACGTCCTTCCTGCCAACAGTTTGCAGGATTGCGGAGGCAGCCTGTAGCTGCGGGAAGACTTCTGGGCTGCAAGTTAGGAGGCCCGTGTGCCCTACGGCTTGCTGGTTACGCCCTTGCTGCCGGCCTCAGTTTCCGCATCTATAAACTAGGAATAACCACACACCCCGCGTTACTGATGGGGAAACCAAACCATATTTTTAAAAGTACGAACAGACAAAGCGCTCCTTATAAACGCCAGGCATCCCCAGCGCGGTCCATAGGGGCTTCCTCTCGGTAATTAGCCACCAAAGCGGTCCTGTCCGCCCCGCCCTCCTGCACCGGCCTCACCCACCGGATCTCCATCTTTCCCGTCGCTGTCTCCCAGCGCCTCAGAGGTCCTCAGTCTCGGCATCTCCCCAATCCATTTCCGGGTCTGGCTCTCGGGCCCCTTGGGCCTCGCCAGGGACTCTGTCTCCGGATCCCTGCGGCAGGCGCTGCCTCGGCGCCCCCCGCCCGGCGCGCCCTCTTTTGGCACAGTCGCCCGGCCAGAGAATCGCCCAATAAGCGCGCCCGACTGGAGTCTGACAGCTCAGGAAACGGCCAATCGAGCTGGGCCAGGGAAGGGGGGCGCAGCGCAGGGGCTGAAGTTGGGTTGAATGGGGGGAGGGGGAAGAAAAGGTGATACAAAAGAGGGGAGCTAGGACTGGGGGCGCAGGAACCCAAACCGGGGGCGGGGAAGGGCCACCCTCCATCCTGGTCTGGTGAGAGGACGGCCGGCTGGATCCGGCTCCAGGGAGGGAGGGGCGCGGCGCAGCGAGCATTTTAGGTGAGGAAAGGGAGCGGGGGTCCCTGCGACCCGGGCCGGGCACGAGAATGCCCGAGCGGCGCCGAGGCTGGGGCTGCGGCCGGGCCGAGGGCGGAGGCAGCCGCGCGCCGCTGTGAGCCAAAGCCCGAGCGGCGCGGGGGGCGGGGAGGCGGCGGGAGGAGGGGATGCGGAGGGCGCTCCGGCGGCGGCAGCGGCGGCGAGCGGGCGAGAAGGGAGGAGCGGCGCGAGCGGCCGGAGCGGCGCAGGGCCCGAGGCGTGCATGGCGCGCCCCGAGCTGGGCTCACGCGGGCCCCCTCGGAGCGACCCCGGGGCGCCCCGGCTCCTTGGCGGGCCGCTGTCGGCAGGCTGCTTCTGATCGCCGGCCCTTCATCGCTGGACGCCGTGCTCCGCGAGAGAAGCCCGTCTGCGTCGGGGCACAGCAGCGGCGACGCCGCGCCGGATTCCTCCCTCTGCCTGGCCCCGGTGGCCCCGCAGCCGGCAGCGAGGAGCCCGAAGATCGCGGAGCCAGCGCGACAGCGCCCAGGACCGGCGGGTGCAGGCCAGTCCCGCTCGACTCGGGGACTAGGGGGAGGCGACAGGCAAAGGGCCGCACCACTGGAGCTGGTCCTCGCCCCCGCCCCCTGTACGGACGCGCCGAAGGCTCGGCTCGGCTTCCGCCGGGCCCCGCTCCTACTCTCGCGGTGGGAGGTGGGGGATGCGGGCGACGGCCCCCCGGGCTCCAGGACCCTCCCCCCCAGGGCTCCGGAGCTGTTGCTCCGCCCGCCGCCCCCTCCCCCGTCCTCTCCACCCCCCATCCCACCTCCCCACCCCTCGTAAGAAAATAATGCTGGCAGGCGTCCGTACCTCCCAGTCCTTTCCAGTCCGCCGCAAGGAGAGGGCACCCGAAGCTTCTCCGCGCCGCGACCCCCGCCGAGCAGCCCGAGCCGCTGCCTCACCCGGAGGACAGCGGCGGAGCTCTGCTTAGGCAGCATCTGCGAGCCGGGAGGCGCCGCCCGCAAGGACACCTCTCCGTCCCGCCTTGTCCGCAACTCCGGTCCCCGTCGAGCTCGACGCGAGCCAGGAGTCCGGACGTGTCTTTGAGCCGCGCAGCAGCCGGAGCCGACCCGCTGCCCTAGAGAGGAGCCAACTCCATCACGGACCTGGGACTCTTCGCTCGGACTCGCAGACACCGCTCACTTTGAGCAGTGCTCGCCGTCCAGCCCGCCGTGCCGCTGCCCTCCATCGCTCAGGACGGGGGTGCCAAGATGCCCCGCTGCTGCGCAAGGCCCCGGGCCGCCCCCGACGTGTGACCCCAGCCTAGTGCCCCTGCTCGGCCAGCCGCCCTCCCCTTGGAGACCCCCGGCCCGGCCCCGGGGGGAGGAGGAAGACGACGACGAGGCCGAAGGGGGCATGTCCGGCTCCAAGAGCGTGAGCCCCCCGGGCTACGCGGCGCAGACCGCGGCGGCACCAGACACCCGAGGAGGCCCTGAGCACCGCTCCGCTTGGGGCGAGGCCGATTCCCGCGCCAACGGCTACCCCCACGCCCCCGGGGGTTCGATCCGCGGCTCAGCCAGGAAACCCAGCGGGGCGACGACCCCGCAGCGGCAGCAGCGCCTGGCTACCCGCTGGCGCGGCGACGGCGACGGAGACGACGATGTTCCTCTGAGCGGCGACGACCCCCTGGCTGGGGGCTTCGGCTTCAGCTTCCGCTCCAAGTCCGCCTGGCAGGAGCGCGGCGGTGAGGACTGCAGTCGGGGCAGTCGGCGGCAGCGGCGGGGCGCGGCCGGTGGGGGCAGCACCCGGGCGCCCCCTGCGGGCAGCGGCGGCGGCGCGGCGGCCGCGGCGGGAGGGACGGAGGTGCGCCCCCGCTCGGTGGAGCTGGGCCTGGAGGAACGGCGGGGCAAGGGCAGTGCAGCCGACGACTTGGAGGCCTGCGCCGTCGAGGGAGGCGAGGGGTCCGGGGATGGCGGCAGCTCGGCTGGCTCGAGCTCCGGGCCCGGCGCGGTGCTGTCGCTGGGCGCCTGCTGCCTGGCCTTGCTGCAGATATTCCGCTCCAAAAAGTTCCCGTCGGATAAGCTGGAGCGGCTGTACCAGCGCTACTTCTTCCGCCTGAACCAGAGCAGCCTCACCATGCTGATGGCAGTGCTGGTGCTCGTGTGCCTCGTCATGCTGGCCTTTCATGCTGCGCGGCCCCCGCTCCAGCTGCCTTACCTGGGCGTGCTGACCGCCGCTGTGGGTGTGATCCTTGTCATGGCAGTGCTCTGCAACCGCGCCGCCTTCCACCAGGACCACATGGGCCTGGCCTGCTACGCGCTCATTGCTGTGGTGCTTGCCGTCCAGGTCGTGGGCCTGCTGATGCCGCAGCCACGCAGCGCCTCCGAAGGTATCTGGTGGACTGTTTTTTTCATCTACACCATCTACACGCTGCTGCCCGTGCGCATGCGGGCCGCGGTGTTCAGCGGGGTGCTCTTGTCTGCGCTCCACCTGGCCATCGCCCTGCGAACCAATGCCCAGGACCAGTTCCTGCTCAAGCAGGTAGGGGCCTATTTGGCCACAGGGACGGGATTGTGGGGCGGGCAGGTCTTGCCTGATTCCAGAGAAAGGCATGCTACTCTCAGCCTCTCAAGCAACCAAGAGCCAGCAAGATGACACAGGCCTCTTGACCGCTCTTGTCCCAGCGCTGTCATTTACAAGAGTGTGCTTGTCTTGTTTATTTGTAATGCTGCCGGCCTGGTAAACAACACTCTCCAAACTGTAGCCACTGTTGGTGGGATTCTAGTGAGAAAGAAGTGTTGGAGAAAATTATATGTAGAAGTTCCCATCTTTCCCAGAGCTTCTGCCCCTAAAAATATGAAGGCCTCAAACAAAAGTGGCTGGGTCATCTAGAAGCCACCCTAGTCCTGAACGTCAGGACTGACTTGTTCTGTTCATAGAGACTGGATAAAGGGTTACCATAGAGAGACCGAGTGCACCTTGCCCACTCTTAAGGATAGCGCTGAGGCCTGTCTCCAGCAGTTTTTGGGAGGTGGTGATGTCCCTGACCAAATAACAAGTTTGTTTTGTGTACCAAAGTTCCCCAAGCCCACAAGCTGCAGTCAGCAAAGATGGGAAGCAGCGACAGAGCTGTGGGTGGTGAACGCTTGCCTGGCCTGGCCAGGAAGCTTATATTGATCCTTTCCAGTGGGTGCCCCTGGTCATGGTTGCTGGTGGGGGCTTTTTATCCCCGCTGAGATTTGTTGCAAACCAAGAACAACGGGTTAGGGAGGAAATGAAATTTCTGCCTAGTTAATGGTGGTTGCATGTCTCTGGGAGGCGGCATGCTTGCCAAGCCAACGTCAGGGTGAGGCTGCCTTTCTGACATCCACACTTTCTCCCTTTGGCGTTCTGTTGTCTGTCCTAACACATGGCCTGTGCTGAGCCTGCTTGTTTTCATGGTGCTCTACTGAGAAAGGCAAGTTTGACCTTGCTTCAGGCAAGTGTCTTGGCTGAGGAAGGACCCCACTGCACACCCCACCCCTCTTGGTGCCTGGTTCTCTCATAGAACCTGTAGCATTTCAGTGTCATTACTTTCCTTCCCCCCTCTTTGGCTGCCTTCCCCAGACTTTGGTCTTGTTGGGGTGCTCCTCTGTCCCTTTGCTTCCTGGACGCATACCCCCTTATAGAGAACAGCACTGGTGTGGGCTTCAGAGTGCTGGGCTCTTGCTGAACCTGCAGCATTCATGGAACCTCTCTGGGTTCCAGGTTCTTAACCTAGACAATGAGAGGACTGGTTATGCCCCTTGCACTCTTACATTCTCTGTACCAAGCTGCACCCCTGCAAAGAACCTTCTTTCCAGTCACATGGGGCTCTTCCTCTTGTGCATGATTAACCAAGACGTAGACTGGAGCACTTACTCTCCAGTGTCCCTTTGGTTTAGCTTCCTGGGCAGTGGGTGGAACCTCACTGGCTGCAGGAATCCTCAGCTATCGATGTTTTCTCTCCTCTCTCCCCTTGGCTAGCATAGTGCAGAATACTTAGTGATTTCATAACTGCTGCCAGCTTGGTTAGGGTCCAGTGAGTGGAGTAGGTGGAACTGTGATGTTAAGTCAAAGTTTTGGTGAACTAGGATCAAAAGAAAGTAATTTTTAAAACTTGTGGATAATAGATTTGAATTTAGAAGCATCTTTTGAGGGGTAGTGGTTTGAAAGAGTTACTACTATTGTTAGTGCTTTGGAAGGCTCTCTTTCGGCCTGAGAGCCCATGCACTCAGCCTGGTGTGCTGTATCTGTGGGGAGTGTTCCTGACTTGGCTGGGTGCAGCTTTTCTGCAGAGGGAAGGGCATGTCATCTGTGTGGAAGAGCAGATTTTCAAGGCAGTTCAGAGTATTTTCTGAATTAGACTTGGGACACACAGGGTCTGATTACAGCCTTCAGCAATCCTGGACCTCTGACTTCAGGAGATTGGCATCAGATCCCAGAAAAGGGGTTATGAACTTAGGGTGTTGCAATTCCATTTTAGTGTGAAAATGCCATTGCCATTGCAATAGTGTCTCTCTGACCTCCCCTCTGGCTCTCCAGGCAAAGTCCTCTCTGTCCCCTCCCCACTCCACCAGCTCTTGCCCTAGTCTTACCTGTTGTGGCCTTTAGACTTTTCCTTGGCTGTAGGATTTTGGGTGGACTTAGGGACTTACACTTAACTTTTCATGATCTGCTCTGAGCCCAACAGAGGTGGTTATGAAGGGTCCAAGACAAGAGAATGTAAACATTCTTTCTATTTGGCTTCAGGGAAAACTGTATCTTTTTTTTGTTTGGACTTGATTTGCTCCTCTGATTATGCTTGATACAAAATTTGCCTTTCTTGAGCAAAGTGTGCTGGGTGGTCCAAGAATCTGAATGATACAGCCTAGCCTTAACTTCTGCCTCAGGTTTGCCAGAGTGGCAGGCATTTGGGGTGGCTCAGGGTAGATGCCTTTTTTTCCACATGAAGACACTTGTCCAGGGGGAAGGGTGGTAGGAAGTGGTTTCTAGTGTTGAGGCTTTGAGACTTGTCCTTCACAGGGCCTTGGCACGTGGAAGGCCCCTAGTAAATGGCATGGGAGTTTCTTCACTTCTCCTCCTGCAAGGCCAGCCCCCTCTGTGCAGGGCCTAGGTCCTCCCTATCATTATCGACCTGTGCATTTTGTTTTTCCCCAGCCTGTTTTATGGATGGGCTCTGTCCTTGGCTCCATTTAGGAAAAGAAGCATTTGCTGTCTTAACTGTTTGCTTTTCACTAAGTAGGCAAGTGAGAGCAAGGTGCAGCAGCCTCTGTGGGATGGTGCTTCCTCATCACCCTCCTCCTCTGCCCTTTTGCGCTCCTTGCCCGTGCCTTTCCTTTCTCTGCCCCCTGTTGCTCTCTGCCACCTCTCCTTCCCTTAGCCTTCCTGCTTTTTCTGCCTTCCCCTCTCTTACTCCCCGTTCATGGCCTCTCAGCCCTTCTGTGCTCTTGTCTTGCTGTTGTCTCCTCATGTGCTCACTGGGGTACAGTAGGAGCGTCACGGGGTTGTTTTTTCCTCTTCTTTTGCCTGTTAGAAGTCCCTCTGCTACACCCATACCATAAATAACACTGGAGCATCTGCCAAACACATTCCTCACTTGTGTTAATAGGCTGCAATGATGCCGGAGCCTGTTGCCATGGCAACCTCATTTTTGTTTGACTGTATCCCACTCTGCTACATAAAGCCTCTGTGCACTCACACACAAACAATCACGCTCCCACAACTATTACCCATGCGAAGGTGTCAAAGATTATTTCGGAGACAGTGTCTTTGGTCCCCGTGGGGTGGGGTGGTCCTTTGAGCTCACGGAGGCCAGTTACACTGGTAACACTGCCCAGTGTTATCCTAGGAGGTGAAAATGGATGGAAAAGCTCTTTGAAAAGTAGAGTCCTCTTCAAATGTGGGGGATTCTGGTGCAGCCACATTGAACCTACTTAATGTGGATTCTGACCCCCTTCCACCCTTGGGAGACTGCAATGTGTCCCATCCATATTCCACTCCCTTACACCCCCTACTCCTTTGGGAGAAGCTCAGTGATTTCCTGCATTTCTTCCATTGTGCCTGTTTGAACCCACAACTGTCACCAGTTGTTCCAGCAATCAGAATGGCACAGGCACTGTGTGGGTGATGTTCTGTGACTGTGAGCACGTGTAAGTGTCTGTGGCGAGAAGGAGGCAAGAGATGCATGGGGGTGGGGATGTGGACGAAGAATTGACCTCTGAGGCTGCCCAGGGGCGCATGCATGTGTGTGTGCGTGCCTGCGTGTGTGTATCTGTCCGGCCCAGGCGAGGGAGCTGGCTGTGGAAGCCTTTGTTTAACTCTGAGATCCTCATAGCTGTGTTCTCTTTGCTCTTGGCTGGTAAATGGCTTCCTAGGGTCATTAGCCTTTTGGATTTGGGGCCTTGATGCTCTTCGGACCTTAACCTCTTCCTCCTGAGGGCGGCAGTCTGGGTGCATTGAATCCCCTTTCCGTAGGTTGGTGGGTGGGCTTGAGTGGTTAGTTTCCCTGACCACACAGAGCCCACCCTTTCCTTTCAGAAATGCTTCCTGCTACCCTTCAGCTTAACAGCCCTGGAGAACTGCACTGAAGAGCCACCTCCCAGGCTGAAACTTGGCCCGGAGGCCTGTCTGTAGGTCGCCAAAGCTGTCCCCAGGGTAA
>PVLD010003498.1:116085-141728 GCA_004027595.1 Dinomys branickii | reverse complement strand
CATTGGAGAACCTTGTAGTAAACTAGTAAATAAGCTCCATTATTATGATTTGGGGTGATATTTTCTCATCCTTTGGGGGGCGAACTAGGTGAGGGTGAATTTGGTTTCACTTTTCTCTAGCTCAACTTCCATCTCACTTCACCTTCAGATCTAGCTCCTGGTCCTCAGTGCTTAGGATTCACAGTGAATTACAAAGCTTGCTTTCTTGGCTCCCAGATTCCAGACACAATGGGACTGTGTCCTCCATAGCTGTGTGAGCCAACCCGCACTGCAAATGCAATGTGTCTCTCTATGTATTCTAAGGATCCTGCTTGTCTGGATAAACCTCCCAGTACCTGGGGCGTTAGGGCCAAGACTACAGGAGTGCTGAGTGCTTCTGAGTTTGGAGTGGGACGAGCCTCACTGCCCACTTCCATCTAACAGTGAGTCTGTGCGGCTCTGACTCTGCACCACAGCCGTCCTATTCCCTTAGCTGTCCTGCTGTCCTGGATTCATGAAACCCATTACAAAACCTTAGTAAATGATGACCATCAAGTCTACTGTATTTTGCTTTTTCTCTGCAGAATCTTCTATGTTGCCATCTATTATAATTTTATTGTAGAAGATATGGAAAAGAAGGAAAATTAGGTGGGTAAATATTTTGAAGTCAGACAAGTATTTGGCCAAAATTTTTGAAGCCAGACTAAAATACAAGTACTTGGCCATGTTTCTATTTCTTTTTTATTTTTATTTTATTTTTATTTCAAAGTGAGTATTACAAAAAAGAGTAATAGCAACATACCAACATCACAGACATAAACAGAACAAAGCAAGAACATTACAAGTGATACAGGGCTTCAAAACAGAATGAAAGGGATTAACAGTGGTTGTTATATCACATATTGTCATTGTCAACTACATTCCTCAGATTACCGGATGTGAGAATGGAAGATTGTTCAATTAAAGAGAATAAAAAAAATTATTATTGAATAATGCAGAGTTTCACCAGACAAGATGGTAGGAATTCACCAATGGATGTTCCATTGCATGTTGTTTAAATCAGTTGCTGAGATTACCAGATATAAGCATGCAAAATTGTTCAAAAAATAAAAACATACTTGAAGCATTAACTGTTCCTTTCAATATACAACCAGACATCAGCAGGACAGTCATCCCAGCTGTTCTCCTGTATACATAGATATGTATATATATTTTCGCTTCCTTCTTTTTTCTTTCCCCAGTTGTTCCTTCCTTTGAGCACTTTTTTCCCAGAAATGGAATTATTTCATCAGAGAAATTTGTACCTACATGTCGCAAAACAGAACAAAACAAATAGTGATCTCATTCTTTTCCTATCCAACCCCTGTGTTTGTGTACCTGCCGTGAAAGGCCCAGTCTAACAAAGTTCTACACATCCTGTCACAGAAAACTAAGTTTGATACAAACAGCGACCCATGCATGAGACCTGAGCTAGACCCGAAGAAGGCACTGAGAACAGTTAGAAGATAGCCAAGTGGTTGCAGGACAATTGGAAGGAAGCATTTGAATGACAGGGAGATAAAGTATTTATAGTTAGGATGTGAGCAAAATGGCAGGTTTTCCTTTTCCTTGTAGTACACAGATATGATTGGGTCACTACCAAAAGAGAGCAAAACTGTTTTGGGGGAGCAGTGCTTTAAACTCAGGGCTTTCACACTGAACTACATTCTTAAATCTATTTTAATTTTTTTTTAATTTTAGCACAGTCATTCATTAAGCCACTAAGTTGGTCAAACTCAGCTCGAAATTGTATCCCTCCTGCGTCAGCCTCCCAAGCTGTTGGGGTTATAGGTATGTGCCCACACACCCAGCTAAGAAACATCATTCTTAAAAGTTTTATGAAAGAATAAAATGAAATTATAATCAGAGAATAACAATAGTTAAAACACTATGTAACCTTCTAGTGTTGGCTGATTACTTTTGTATGACATGCTATCAGAGATATTTACTGGCATTTACAATTATGAGATCTCTGACTTGCATACCATAATGAGACATAGTTTCATATGTGTTAACCATTCCATAAATAGAAAATTATATCCTCAGAAGCACCTAATCATCATAGATTTATTTAATTCATGAAGTAGAACAGGCACTGGAGAAAATGCCACTTGCTAGCTAGTTAGAATTCCTCAAAATAAATGTGGTGGCAGCCTTCCTCCTGGAAGGTTAATAAATGGTTCATAATTTCAATTTTAATCATAACTCCTAAATGTCTAGTGGCCACAAATGCCATAAATGCCTTCACATCAAAGAAGAGACACATTTTCTGTACAGAAAATATTCACTCAATGTAAACAGGGATGTTATACATAAATATATACATATATATTAGGTAGGCTTGCAGGGTCAGAGGCAGAAGAGTTCACAATGGCCATGATCGTGCTGGGGATCTGAAGGACTGTGTTGCTGCTCAGTCCGAGGCTGGAATCTGCAAAACAGTGCAGATCAAGGCAGGAGTGACCCTCTGCTGGCCCATGACACAGGCTGGAGACATAGACACACCTCTGATCCCTCATTTCTAGTGGTCATTTAACCTGTCACATGTTCTGAAGATTTTACAGTACTCATCACTGCCTCATTAAAACTTGTCAGTGACTTCATCCTTTGGATAAAGTTTAAAATGCTCAGAATGGCCCACCCAGTCCCTCATGTTCTAAGCTTAGCTGACCTGTAAAACATCACTTTTGACAATTTTCCTATTAGATTTTTTACCAAGAGTGAAAACTTTCTAATTTCCCAGACATATTCTGATCAGCTGTGTATCTGTCTAAAATGTATTAGTTCTCTTTCAAACCTTGGTCAACATTTAAGAATGTTCATCTAATGACTTTTTTATTCTACTTAGCTCTTTCAATAAATCAATAGTGTCGTGAATAAATAGTAGATTCCAGTTTGGTTCCAATTGTTGTCACCTTTTCAAAGCATCTCAGAGTATAGCTGTGTTTTGCATGTCCACGTAGACACATAGATCTACATGGATAATTTTAAATGTTCTAAGACAGATGTTAAGACTAGAAACGAAGACAGTGAACCTAATATTAATTCAATAGTTAACCCAATGTATCAAAAGCTAATTATTTCAAAATAAGGAAAATATGAAAATTTAAATGAGACACTAACATTTTTACATTAATTCTTTAATATATTTGTTACATTTAATACTCAAAATATACTTCAATTTTGACTAGCTAAATCTGTGCTCAGTGGCAGTAATTCTAGAACAGGAATTACCAACCCTGATACAGAGGCCTGCTGCCTAGTTTGCTATTCCCTGGGAGTCAAGGATTTTGACATTTTTTAACTAGTTAAAAACATCAGAAAAGGACTAATATTTACTGGTACCTGAACTATTATGAAATTCAATTTCTCAAATCCATAAATAAATATTTATTGGAGTAAAGCCATGCTCATTCCTTTTTTATATTTTCCTGGCAAATTTCTTGCTACAAAGCAAAACAATTACTTTTCAGATACTGTATGGCCCACAAAGCTAAAATTATACCCTTAGGCCCTTTATAAAAAGTTTGCCCCTCTATGCTCTAGAGGATTATCTCTCCTAGGACTGTAATCATGCTAGGTTATTCTTGTTAGCATTCAGTATCTAGATGATATAAAATAAGAACTCAAAAGTTTCAGGGTAGGATATACTTATAAATAGAATTAAATAAGCATTTATTGAACAACTATACACTCTATCTAGAAATCATAACTATTTTCTCACTCAAAATTATTTTATAAAGCACACTCAAGAACATAAAACTTCTAATTTATATAGATCTGTCTGTGTCCAAGTGCAGCTGTGCATTTTCTGAAATTTACTAAGCTCTAAGTCTTTCAGTACCTGTGAAATACAGCAAGAGTGATGCTCATCTCACAAAGTTGTTGCAATAAATAAATGAAATGATATGTATAATAACAGTATAGTCACTGAATAACGCTATCTTTGAGTAAATGTTAACTATTTTTACGTACATCCAAAGTTTGCTAATTCAACTTAGACCTTTTAATAATTTTTCTGTGACTGATTTTAAAGAAAGTGATACTTCTATTTGAAATAGCTGATAAAACTATATCAATTTATTCCTTTGACAAATCTTAGCACATTTATATTGGTTAGTTTAAGATATTTTGGAAACCAAGCATCTTGCTAGTGCATTATAGTCACTTGAGAATTACAAATGAATGTAAATACATACTCGATTCCACGGAAATGAATTCTTCAAAGGAAAAGTGTATTATGAAGAAGGGACATAGAAAAGTATTGTTTAGAAAACTGAAAGTTTTGAAATCAGAAACACACATGTTTAAGTGATATAACACATAGGCCTACATTACCCCCTCAAAATAGTTTTTAAATGGCACAGCTTTAAAATTCAACACTGAACTATGTTAGTATATGTGCTGCTGAAGTAAGCATATTAAAATATTTTTAAAAATAAATATAAAATTAATAAGTTTAAGATGGCATTTCCATAATACAAAATACTATTGTGTTTAACATTATAGATGTGTTCAGATCACATTGTTCCCTTGATTTCCCCTGCTAAAATACTGACATTGCTGAGAATAACTCTTTAGACAGTTATGTTTAATTTAGCTTTTATGGCTCCTTAGAGTGAAGAGAGGAAGACTGTTGTAATTTTCGGGACATGGAGAATCATTTGCTATGGTAAACTGGAAAAATGCTCGTGCTGCCTCCTGGGAACAGGACGGAGGAGAGTAGCTGGATCTATTCTGCTAAGATGTGAGGATCTTCGTATTCTTTCAAAATCAGTGGCCTTCGAGGGATCATAAATTGCTGAGGTAGAACAATCCTTACTCCACTTTATCTCTCAGCCACTGCCTTTGAAATCAACCGGAGCTTCGTACTTGGAAGCACCACAAAGGTAAGGCTGGAAATAAAAATACGGCCTAGGATTTGTGATGCTCAAGTGACTCCGACTCATTTCTCCAATAGCTGCAGTTCTGAAACACACTAGACTTATCGCTGATATATTGCAGTTCACGGTGCTCTGACTCATTTCACAGAGAGAATCCTGCCCAGCTCTACCGTTACTTTTGAAAACGAAAGCTTATGCTTTAGTTTCATTTGAAATAGTTTACCATCATGTTCATAATTTCTGACTTTATCAAATCATGTAACACGGAATGTCCAGGCCTTCTTTATAGACAAAATCAAAGTGGCCAGAGACTGCCATGCTGTGTACGGCTTACATGCGAGGTGAGAGGGCCTCCAGCCTGTCAGAGCCACTTCCTTATTTTAAGCACTATGTTTTACATATTTTTCTGACTAATGAAAAACAAGGATGATAAAGACCCTTAGCTTCTGTACTCCAAAAACAACAAAATATTGTTATGTATAAAACTGATACTTTTGTAATGATGTTCTTGGAGCCTTTGCAATTTTACAGACACAGTGCATATTTTAGCACTGTGCTCTGCAGAGAAAGCATGGTCTGTATCTGCCTAATTCACTTTATATTAATATATATTAATCTTGTTTTATATTCATAGAGTCTTCATTTTCAATTATGAGGGTTACATTTTCAATAGTGAAAAAGCTATTTTATCCCTTGTAAAAATATACAAGTAATCTAGAAAATAATTGCCACTTTGTAATGTTTTACAATGGAATATTATTGATTATTACTAAAATTAATATATTGATATGGATTTTCTTCTCTTAATTTGTAATTCTGTTGCTACCTTGGTTAGGCTCATTTTACATGTGAAAAATAGATATAAATCTTTGAAATGGTTACTAATGATGGTAACAAAATAAGCATATTGCCCTCAGATACCAAGTGATTTTTCCTTGTGGAAAAAGAATATTCAGAGGAAGTGAAGTGAGAGAATCCAACCATTTAATAAGAACAAATTTTTCAAAATTTAACTTTAATCTAATATTACTTACAAACATCTAATGTGTTATGTGTCTTGGTCATTTTAGTATAAAATAATTCTCCATTGTGCATTCTTAATCTATCATGGAGAACAATACTCAAATAAAGGGTTGCTAATCAATTTCAACCCAAAACAATACAATCATCTGCTTTCTTCAGACTCTATTACACACTGCACAGTCCCTCATTTTAAGTAAAACTCCTATCACTAATCGTGGAGGAACAAAGATGTGTCCAAATTTTGAAGAAACGTGGCTGTCCCAAAGCTCAGATAATGAATTTTAGCTCCCTCTGGAGAGAAACCTTTCCTGGATGTAGTCTGGCAATATTCCAAGATTTCTTTTTAAAAGTAACTCCATATGTGTACTGAAAATAAGCTAGTGATGTTTTAAATCAACTGGAAAGAGAGGCTGCTCTTTTCAATATTTTTTTCCTAGCATAACTTTGAAGTGCAGCATTTGGGGATTATGAAGGTTTGGGTTACCTGCTGAATGAAGGCATAGAAAATTATTTGAAAGTACCCTTTTAAAAAAATGTACTTTAAACTTATGAAATATCACCTGTGGTTAAGAGAAGGTATGCAATTCAAAGCATATTTTCAACCTAAAGAGAAAGAGTTAATTTTAAATTGATATTATATTTTTCATATTTTTGATGGCTATGAGATCATAATCAAAAGTTTGTGGCTCACTTATTTTTAAAGGGAAGAGATGATGGGGACTAGCAAATGCTATTAAATTAAAGAAAAAATTTATAATGAGTTAGATACCCTGAGCAAAACTGAACCAAAGAACAGATTTTACCGTTCTCTAATGATTGTTTCACAGCAGGTAATTTAAGTTATTTCATTTCCAAATCAATTCAACTTGTATCTACTTCCTTGTAATCTGTTCTGAATTTACTTGATGCAGCCAAGTCTTGAAATATCTATCTATCTAGATAGATAGATAGAAATCCCCTCCACTGGCAATAATGTTAGCTGAAGAAAAGTTGCTGGTATTGTTAAATTTGTATCATGTAAAGTTAAAGTGAGATGCATTTGGAGAAGCATGATTTTTCAGAAAGCAAAAGAACACAACTATGCAAGCCTTATTTATATCATGAGAGGTTTCCTTTGTCTAGGAGATCACACACATTTGCTATCACTTAATATAGTCAACTAGCATTTTAAAAAATTTGCAACGTCTATATATTTACTTTAGAATACAAATCATTACAATCATTACAATCAAATGGGCAGAGTATGGTCTCTCCATTTTACCAGCAATACATCAGTGGTTAAAAAATATCAAAACTTCTGATACTCTTCAGAGTAAATTGTGTTGTTTTAAAATGTGCTTCATAGGAAATACTCGCATATGGTGTCTACGGCAGCACAGTTTAGAACAGACAAATCTTGGAGACAGCTCACACATCCTTCCACAGATGAACAGCGTTCACACGCAGTGGAGGACCACTCTGCCTACAAGGCAGATAAGCTTGACTCATTTGTAGGAAAACAGGTGAACACTGGGAGCATAGTATTAAGTGAAATAAATCAGAAACACATTTAAATATCATGTGGTTATTCTCATACGATGAACCCAAATTATAAAGAAAGAGAAAACGAAGAGTTAGATATTAGGAAGTAGAGAGAGAAATCTCTCGCAGATGGGAAGGGGAGCAACAGACGAAGAGGCGTGGGGATGGGGGGTTGAAACAGAAAATTAGGCTGCGCTGCGCACACACACCAACTCCACGCATGGCACAGGAACTTCACACGCTGTAAACAGGAAGTAGTAAAAGTTTTTCTTAAAAATGTGAAGAAATGGCTTCAGAAATTCAATTTCAAATTAACTTAAAATTTTTAAATAGATCACTTTTATTTACTTTATTTTAAATCAAATATCATATGGTATGTAATATATGGTAAAACTATAAGTTTCATTAAGATATATATGTTTTATTGCTATATCCAGAAATAGTTGCTGCTGATTATTCTTACGTGGCAGACACTGGGGTAAGGTCTGCGGATCCAGGCAAATGTATTGCACATCCATACTCAGAACGCAGAGGGTAAAGCAGTGAAGAGTGTACGACTTCGTGTGTGTTGTATGCCAGGGCTATTGACATTTTAGATTTAAAGTGAGAAGATTTTCTTGAAATAGTTTTTGAGTAAAGAGCTAAAGGCTCATGGGACTGGACAGTAATAGCTGAAGAGTGGTGTCACTGTCCAAGAACAGTCACAGAAGTGCTCGTTTTGGGTTCTGTGAGCGGCGAAGAGGGCAGTCTGATAGTTTGCTTCATGAACCCTGGCAGGGGAAGTTACAGAAGATGTCTGAGAGGCTATGCAGGCAAGATCAGGAAGGACTCTGAAGGTCATGTGGAGAGGCTAGAATTTAAATAGAGTGGCTTGCAGGATTTTGAGCAAGGGAGCAACACGACATGAACATTTGCCCAGCACATTACAGTTTTGAGAACAGGTGAATGAGGGTTATTTCACCTGCAGGTGAACCGGGGTAATTTCAGCAAGACAATCTGAAAGCCCAGCGCTACAATTAGCAAAAGGGTAATGGATTTCCAATGGTGTTTGACAGTGGTGACGACCCAGGTATAACCAAGTGGTCGAATACTGAATGTATTGTATCTGACAATACAGGCAACAGGGCTTCTGACCATTTCAGGGTGGAATGCAGAAGAAAAGGAGCATCTCAGGCGGTAGGAAGCAAGAGCAGAAGGATGAGGCTGTCATTGCTCAAGATGGCAAAGACCTAAAAGAGGAGATCTGGGAAGAAAAAGTCTGGAACTAGGCTTTGGACAAGTTGAGTTTGGCATGGCTATTAGATATTCATGTTGAGATTCTGGTGTCTACCAAGAATGGAGTGGATTTGGAAGTCTGAAATTGAGATGTAAATTTGAAAATCATTGGAATATTAATTATACTTAAAACCACTAGACAAGATGAGATAGTTTTGTGAGTGAATACAGAGATAAGCAAGTGTATAATTCTCTACTACAATATTAAAGGTAGTCATCACTTTTTAAATAATTTATAGATATAGACAGATAGCCTAATATGTAAAACTGGACCATAAGATCTCAGGAGAAAAATAACAAGATATTGAAAAATAAATGAAAAACTGTATACTGCTAAAATACTCTAGAAAACAACTTATTATCTATTATTTGAAATAAGTATACACTGTGATTCAGCAACACTATTGTGGGCCATAAAGAAATGTTACATACAATATTTTCATTTATATCCCAAAAGATTTATAATAGAATTGTCAAAATGTAGTAATTCAAATATAATGGAAAAGAAATGGGAGAATGTCTATTAACACATCCAAATAAAAAATATTAAATAATAGGCAATTTTATAAATCAGAACTGTGCATGTCAAAATATGTTTGGCTAAAAGACCAATATGTTGAGTTAACAAGCAAAGTATAGAACATTTAAAGCATTTTAAAATCATTTTATGTCAATTAAAAATACAAATGTTGGGTATATATGTACTAAAATATAAAACCAGGTACATCTTCAAAATTTATTACAATTGTTTCTACTGGGGAATGTGACTGGAGAGAGGAATGTTGAAAATTACATTACTTGCATTGATTTATTCCTCTAGAAAATATAGTAACTTTAAACAAGAATAAAATAATGTCCATTCCTTAGCTGTATATGTTGTATATTATGTTTTTTTCTACCTGTTTTGTTTTTATAAAGAGAGTCTTTGATTTAGGTGTGTATTTGTATGAAAACTGAATTAGTGAATATAGATTTTTGATCTACTTTGCAAAAAAATTTTATTACTACTAGAGAAATTAAATTAATTATAAAACACTTGACTCTTAGTCCAGGATTTTTGCTATACTCTATTATTTTCTCTCAATGAGTATGTTAGCATTTTTCTTTTTTGCTAGTTTTTCCTGGTTAAATTTAAATTCATAGCATCACCTATGCCAAAATGAGAAGGGAGGAATCCTGCATTTTAAAAGGCAAATACATCTACCTCTCCTAATCTGAAAACAGAAATAGACATCATAGGAAGAAAATTTCCAAACAGCAAATGCTGTGCTAAATTCACTTTCCAATTGTTGATATTAAATAAGAACACCTCTGAGATTCCACTTCCTGTGTTTATGGATCACAGAGCAAACAGTAAAATGGTACTTCTGTGTAATTCTAAATATTTTATGGTATAAAGCATTTGTAACAGAGACTCATTTTACTCACAAAATATTAGGTTTCATGTGTAACTCTGAGCGAAGCTACACCTTTAACCTATATGGAATAACATGGGGAAAATGAACAACATGAGCAAGTTTGGTAATTTTGTGAGGAGTAAATGATTGTATGTTCAGAGCTAAATATTTAACAAACACATATAATAGGATTAATTTTTGGTATTGTACATAGAATTTATCAAAATTTAATGACTTAATGGATTTATCAAGCAAATATTCAATATCTTTAAATTCAGTAATTTGAACTTAATGAAGCAATACAAGAATATATTACAAAGATGTGATTATTACTATAGATTAAAACTTGTTAAATAGATCAGTTAGTAAATGTGAAGCTTTCAAAAACATTTCTGAAAATTATGTTAATTTTCCCTTAGTTGTAATTAGGCTTGCATTATAGTTGTTTTAATATTTACATGAAAAATTACTTCCTTAGATTCTATTTTAATTAGTCATAGCCACTTTGCAAATGTCTGCTGTTAACTACAAGGGTGAGAGAATTGAAGGTATTTTATTGAGTGATTTTTCTCTTAGCTAGAAACAATACACTTGCTGAGCATGTGAACTCTGACAGCAGGCTGTC
The DNA here is from genome assembly GCA_004027595.1 of Dinomys branickii. Lineage (NCBI taxonomy): Eukaryota > Metazoa > Chordata > Mammalia > Rodentia > Dinomyidae > Dinomys > Dinomys branickii. The sequence goes on along the minus strand of PVLD010003498.1, from coordinate 130,986 downwards.
TGGATTTGAATTCCTTAATCTCTCTCATTTTCCTCACCTTTAAATTGAGGCTAAATGTTTTGTGAGTACTTAGTGGGATGACACATTAAGCTACTTAGGTTTGGCACCTGGTAAACACTCAGACACACTCTATTCCCAGCTTCAGTTCGGCTTTGCTGGTGTGGGAGAGGAACTAGTTTTTTGAATGGTTTCTGTTAAAAGCATCCTTCTTAGACCTCCGTCAGTCTATTCTCCTTGTTTAAGGATCACTGGGAAAATGATGTATGTCTAGATCTCTTGCATGATTAAAACCTTTAATGATTTTCAATTCCTTTTAAGGTAAAGACTAAAAATCTTTAACAAAAATCTTTGGGAAACAAGTAATATGGTCCTTGCCTTCCTCCACATCCTCACTTCTAAATCTTCTCCCCTGCCCGCTTATGCTTTTTCAGGTCCTCAAATAATCGAGTTTCTTCCTACATTAAGGCATCCTCATACACATCTGGGGTATCCAATTACTGTAAGTCCTATGTGTCCTCTAGGTCCATGTTCTAAATGGAATCTCTGGATCTTCCAGTACAATCTCTAAAGCCTCCTGTCTAGGATAAACTGCTTTGTTACAAACTTTCTAAATTATTTTGTGATTACTTTTACTGTGAGATGCTTTTGTATATATTAATAAAATGAGTTTTCCACATAGAAAGTGCACCAGGAGTTGCAGCAAACAGCACAGCATCCATCTGACTGTCTATGATCTCGTGGAGTTCTCTTAGACGGGAGAAGGAAGAGGATTAAAAGGAAACAAGAGATTAGAGAGCCATTGGGGCCAATGGATTGGGGAGGGCAGGGCATGCACATAAGTTTGGAGAATTTAAGGTCTTAGAACACGCAAAAATTCAGGAAAATTATTCTAGATTTCTGGATAATGCAAAAATATTGTAATTTACCTCACTTTGCAATATGGTACAGAAGTAGGAAAATCTTTCAATAGTAGCTTTGCATTTTTCCCTGAAAAGACTTCAGTTGTCTCTGCACCTTTAAAATGTTGTAGGTATGTTTCAAATTCTAGAAGACTTTCCAGCAAATGGCAGGGAGGAATGCATTCAGAAGACACTCTGTCATTACCACTGCCGCCACTGCCCAAACAATCTCCAGAAATTGGACAGTTCCTCAGAGGAAACGTTTCCACTAATACATTAAGTCCATTCTATAATCCAAACAGTTCTCTGAGGCAATACAGGTTTATTGAAGATCTTTTCTTTTCTCTGAAATTACATAATTTCTTACTAGAGATTGTACTGGTTAGTTTTCTCCTTGCTGAGGCATAATACCCAAGGCCCACAAGTTAAAGAGGAGAGGTGTATTTCTGCTCACAGTTTGCAGAGATTTCAGTCCATAATTGTCTGGCTCCAGGGCACTGCAGCATGGCAGAGGGGCATCATAGAGGAGAAACAGTCCATGGCAGGGAGGAGGCAGCAAGCAACAAGGGACAGCAGCAGCAACAGCCTCTCCCTTGTATCCCTCCAGACCACCCACCTTTTGGTTTGTGTCAGTCAAGCCCAAACTGAGCTTTCCCATTACCCACAGCCTGAAGTATGCTAAATTAGTAATGCCACACCCTCAATCCCAGCATCACACACCCTACCTCCAGCCACCTCTCAAAAGCCCCACCTATGACTGCCTGAGGCTTGGGGGGCACCTAGACAGAAGCAGCTATTAACTCCATAAAGACTGTTTCTTGTCAGTGCTCTGTCTTCAGAACATGGTTCAGTCCCTGATACAAGTAAGCAAGTACCTTCTGCTTCAATGAATAGGTAATAATGTATACCTTATAAACCCTCTTATAGTGCACTATTTGCACGTCTGTGTCTCCCACACAAAAGACTCCCAAATTGTTTGTTGAAATAATAAATTAATGAAATAAATTGAACTTGGGGTTCAGCTATACAGAAAATGGACAGAGATGTTTGTCTAACAAACATCTCACAAAATGCAGTTTATAAAATACTGACAAAAAATAAGAGATTTCATCCATCTTTAAATCACTTTACTCTTCATTATTTATAGGCTATTATTCATTAGAAACATAATTGCATGCACAATTAACTAGATTGTTCACATTCTAATTTATTTACTTTGGCTATTTAATGTCCCACAAAGGCCCATATGCTGAAGTCTAGGTAGACATCCTGTGCTACCGATGTGAGTTGGGGGCACCTTTAGGAACGAAGAACATGGGGTCTCCAGGAGGGAGGTGAGGCCATCCTGGAAAACCCGTTGCAGGGGACACTGGAACTCCAGCCCTTCCCTCTTGCTCTGTGCTTCTAGGGTGACATGAAGTGAGTTATGCTCTCTTCCACGACATGCTTATGCACCACAAGCTCAGAGACATCGTCAGCTGAGCACGGTGCCATCTCTGAATCCGCAAGTCAAAGCCACGCTCTTCTCCTTTAAATCAGTTTATCTCAAGTGCTTGTTACAGTGACAGAAACCTAGCACATTTACCCCAAAGAAGTAAATTATTCGTTATAGAAAGTATTTTCTTGTTGATAGCCATAAAATAGATTTATTCTTAAAAACGTCAATGATCATTTTTATTTAAGTTCAAGAAATTTTTAAATGATTATCAATAAACCCAACTCAACGGCAAATGTCTCTTCTATGCCTGAAAGCTGCATGGTAATGGTAGAGGAGCTGTCTTTCTGCTAAGTGCAAACGTAACTCTACATTTTCTTTTCATTGTCATAAAGTGTCTGCCTATGCGAGAATGAATGAGTAAAGGTCTTATTGTGATACCAGTGTGTGTGCCTTCACAAGACTCTCTCACGCCCTCTGCATGAGCTGTAGGCCAAAACATAACCCCAATTTACACTCCTAGAGATTTTGTTTTATAGGTTAAAGACCAGCTACATTTCACAACTTATTTTTTAAATTATTCTAAAATGATTTCAAGGGACTTTTTAATAAAATACTAAGCTTTAAAATTCAAATGATAGAAAATTGAGCATTTCATCAAACTCTGATACATGTACAATTTCTGGCCACTTTGTCCTAATGCTCTAGAGAAAACAAAACAAGTTTAACATACATCAAATTTCCTGAGATCACACAGAAATTTGATAAAGCAAAGCAATGTGATACACGTTGGGAAGCATGTTGGGTGTGTCTATGACTTTGCTGTTCTGTCTCTTCTCAGTGATACCAGGAAGTGGTATAAAGCCCTATAAAACACAGCCTTGCTAGTGAAACAAATAGGTGAATGTGAGTGGAAATTCAATATAAGTTGGCTTGACAAACGGGGGAAATTTAACATTGAACCTGTGGGATTTCAGGCCAGACTTTTAAATTTGATAGATAGATTTAAGAATTTTATATATATGGATCCAATACAAGTGGGTATCATGGCACCATAAAAACAATATTATCAACTAGGAAAGTTGCAAAACTCTGTCTCCTGGGTGCTGGGTGTGTAATGTCTTTTTACCTACTAAAGTCAACTGCTGGAATCTACTTGTTTGTATCTAGTCTCGATGTGGTTTTACAGTTTACCATGTTCCTTGCTGAGCTTCTTAGTGGCCTTTCTTTCCATCAAATCGGCATTGGGTGAGCACCTTAAGGGCACCCTTGTTCACTACTTTTTGTTTTATTAAAGTTTTGTTTCCTATTTTAAAATTTAGTTCAGTAAAATATCCTCTAATACAGCTTATCAAAGAAATTCCCTTCAAAAGATGTATATATACTCATGCTTATCTTCTGCACTATAATAAAATATGAAATTATGTCGATAAAAATTGATATAGAAAATGAGAACCGGTTTGTTTATTATAGACGCCTTGGGGAATAGCTACAAACACTTCAAGTATTTAAAGTCAGGAACTATAAAGTTAAGGGAGCTGTTCTGAATGTGGCTGCAAACCGCAACGTAAAAAATTAAAGCAACCCTTTTCTATCTGCCTCGATCTTCTTTGTGTTTAACTGATAGTTTTCCACAAATTCTACATAGGATAGAGATTGTGCTGAGTACGTGATATCCTTATCTACAATGTCAAATTGTTTCTATCACAGATATATTCAAAGTTTTAGTGTAAATATTCTGAGGATTGGGTTTGTAAGCTCCTTGGTGGAGAGATTGCCTAGTTTACTCAAGGTCCTGAATTCATTCCCCAGCACTGCAAAAAGTAAACATAAAAAATAACTAAATAATTAGGATTAATGAATTTTAGCAATGGTCATTTCTGCTGGAAGTGGTAGGCTCTCAATCATTTTCTCAATAAATAAATTTAAATTCGACGTAGTTAATCCAGTTCATACACTTAATTTCAAAATAGCCTTTCTGTATGAGCCAGATGATCCGGATGAGCTTTGAAGATTCACATCAGCTAGGAATCTAATGGGTCGTATTTGGATGGAAGTAAAGTGTGGAGATGCGCATACACATGCAGAAGTTTCTCTTTCTTTAAATTACATTTAACTACATATTGAAATTATTGTGAAAGAAATATATGTAATTGGATTTTTGAAGTAGTAAAACCTTTATCAAGATTTGAGAGAATATTTTTGTTAAAGTTCCTTGTTTTTTCTCTATTAGTTTAAAAGTAACTCTGACAAATAAATTTCTTTTTTTTTTTTTTTTTTTGTCTTTTTGGCACAGGGTCTCACTATACAGTTCAGTTGGCCTGAAACTCACTTTGTAGCCCAGGCTGACCTTGAACTCACAGTAATCCTCCTGCCTTGGCCTCCCAAGTCCTGGGATTACAGATGTGAGCCACTATGCCCAGCAAATCAATATCTGTTATTATAATTTCTTTTACAATAGGCCAACATGCAGTATAAATTCTTATAATATATCCTTGGGCCAGCATTCCATTACTTTCAAAATAAACTTTCTACAATATTTTATTAGTGTTTCAAATATGACCTATCAGTGTTACTAAATTCCATTTGCGTGCTTAAAAGTAGAATCACTTATCACAGGAATTTTCTGTAGAGTAAGTGTACATGAAGCTTGAACAATGAAAATATTGAATATTGTTTACAAATATGTTACCCTTTTTTTCCTCATAGATATTGGTTCTGCAATTACTTGTGCCAATTAGGGATAAAATTCTGGCCATGATACAGGTTTGTCAATTGCTTTGTTATCACCTCATCAAAACAAATATTATTGTATATTTTATATATTTCTCTAGAAAGAAAAATTTGACTTTGCTGATTCAATCAAATAATGACAAAAGTGGCATTCTACAAAAATTTCTCAGACACCTTTTACCAGCTTATCAACAGTGCAATTATCTGAGACAAAAATTACGGTAAATTAAATCCTATTAACTAATCTAAAGACTAGTTGAATTCCATTAATTTTCTTACTTACATCTTTTTCTAGTCTAGAATCTATGCTAGGAGTCCATGCTACATTTACTGGTTGTGTCTCCTTATAGTTACCACTTAAAGGAGAACTTGAACTCATCTTCCAATCATTTGGATTATGAACATGTAGATAGTTCATTTGTTCTGTGGTTTGTAATCCATTACAAGGGCAGGGATCTAGCTCAGCGGCACAGCACCTGCCTGGCAAGTGTGAGGACCTGAGTTTGATTCCCAGTACCAAACAAACAAACAAACAATCAAACAAACAAAAAAGACTATCCATTACAGTATCATTACTGGCTGTTCATACTGCTCCAGGCTTGGGAGGTCTTGGCTGTTGATTCCTCTGCCCTTCCAAAGTACCCCAGCATTTCTGAGCATTTCCTTACTTTTGGAAACATAAGATACTCTGGCCTGTTTTTATTATTTCCCTGTCCCTAGATTAAAATTAATAATTTCTCTGAGGAATATGAGTTTGTTTTACTGAAAAATATTATTTATAAAGATTTTAGTTTTAGTTGTACTAATTGTTATTGAGTATGATTATCTCACAAGCCAGTTTTACAACTTGAAGGACTAGAGTAAGAGCACAATTTTATTTTTCACCGTATGTTCCGTGAAGTTGTACACACATAATTGTGTTGATTTTCCACTGTAACCAAAAGGTAGTTGAGTTGGCTGACTGCTGGGGAAACTGAGCTGAAGGAATACCACATAGGCATGATATGTTCACTGAAGTTATAATTATAACTACATTCTATTTTAATTTTGAGACAATAGTAAATAAATATTCCCCCCAGAGGACAAATAATTCCTCTCTGTATCTTTAACCTCAATATTATGTTACCACAGTGACATGGCAGACAGTAAATAAAACAACAACATAAACTGGCATGGTTTCTTTAAATTTGTGTCTTCAAAAAAGTTTTTGCTCCAATTTGATGAGAATATGTATTAAATAGTATTTAGCTATTTCTTTATAATACAGAGACTGAACATCAAGAGAGGAGATTTGCTCTCTCCCACTCGCTTGAATGGCCATTAGCCTCACTTGCATCCCCCGCTGATGGCTGCCGGGAAGTGAGAGGATGGCCTTTGGGTCACTCGGCTAACGCTGCATTAACTCTGAGAGGTGACTGAGAGGCAGGAAGTCTTTATATTACGGGTTCCATTAGGTTTTCAGATTATCTATACCCCTGAATTGCAGTTCTTCATGACCACAGATAATTAAAGTGAAGTTTGCATGAAGTCTAATGCTTTTCTATGGTCGGTTGAGCCAGAGGAAGATCGGGATGTGTGATCAGCACATTCCTTTCACTTGAAAATGATTCTTTTACAGTAATTGATAGTCTTTTCTATTTTTGACAGAAAAAATGGCACTAGTGGTGCTGGAAAAAGTAGATATGATATGGAAATTTTTAATTTAAACTTTCTATAATCAATATTTTTGACCTGACTTAGAAGCCAAGGTACCTCCAACTAAGAAAAAAGTTCAGAAGTAGACATGTTCTTTTTTTTTAATTTTAAAGAAAATAGCACAAGAAAAGAAAAATAGCAAAATACAAACAACACAAAGCAAGGACATTAAGAATGATACAGGGTTTCAAACCAAATGATAGGGATTAACAGTGGTTGTTATATTTCATATTGTTATCTTCAAAGAAGTTGCTCAGATTATCAGATGTAAGAATAGAAGATTGATCAAGTCATTCAAGGGAATAAGGAAATAATAATTTAAAAGAACATTAGAGACACACTCTTTTTTAATGGTCCCAATTCTTGGGTATGATGAAATATTAGTGAGAGCAAACCAGGGTCCAAGGAAACAATACCCCATACCTGGAGAATCAAGGCAAGCTTGTTAGGGACATATACTAATGCAGTTGGGCCTCTCCACCACGTTCAGTACCAGACCCACTATAAAATGCACTTAACAGTCATAAACAAAAAGAAGCTGCTTTTGCAGGAGCCCTCTTTTAGATTTTAATCATTTCAAGTATAATTATTTTTTATTATAGTTAAATTGCACATATGTGTATGTTTTATTTGTAATGTAGTTTTATTTTCCATGAGAATTTGAATTAGTTTACCCATAATTATTTTAAAGAAAAAAATACCATTTTAGTATTTTCTTCACTTCAAACTTTATGACAAAAGAGGCGTATGTGCTGCTTTATTTTTTTTGATTCTGTTACATATTTGCAAAAAGCAATTGATTATTTTTACTTGGAAATATTATTAGACTATTTATGCCATGGAAAATACCCACATCAAAGACTTTCTCCTATTGAATATTACCCAATTCCTTTTCAGAAACTATATTACATTTTAAACCTGTGTATTTCATTTGAAAGTCAAACTGACTCATTTCTTGATAGAGTTTAAAAGATCCTGCTCACTTTTGCAGCATGTATAGTTTATAACGTTTTATAACATTTGTGAATATGGATTTTTCAAAGTTTTTTGCTTTATTTTCATCTTGCTGTAATATATTTATAGTAAATACCTTTGTCTTCAGTGTCATGTTATTGAAGCACTTGTTTTCAGTAGGATTGAATACATAGTCACAATTCCTTTGCTCATTCCACAGATGCACGTTGAGTTGCTACTTTCTGCAATACACTGTGTGAAATGCCAGGTCTGATGGATGTTTATTGTTTGACCCTCAATCTTCACATTTCCTTCTTCTGGTAAGAAGTCTGTGGTTTAGGTTTGGTTGGTCTATCCTTCTTGCACTTAGCTCATTTGTGGTACACAAAATGCTCAGCCTCTAGTTCAGCAAGGAGATCATCTCATTTGGACCAAAGTCAATCAGTACATTTCCTTCTGTAGACTTAGTGAGAGTCTGGAAATGGACATCGCATCCCTTGACAGTGCCTGTCTGTACACTGGCTTTTAGCTGGAGTCATTTGATTTATGTTTTTGTTACTTACAACCAAAAGCCAGTAGTAATACATATTTTGGGTTCTCTCTCTGTCTCTGTGTCTCTGTCTCTGTCTCTGTCTGTCTGTCTTTCTCCCTCTCTTTCCATATATATATAGAGAGAGAGAGAGTTCTCTGCACAGTGTTTGAGAGATGGCATTCCCAAGGATAACTGGGTAAGTAGATACCTAAGAAAAGGCCAAAGAACTGCATGTCATTCTAAACACAGGAAAAACAAGTAAAATCCTGAAGCTAGAAAAATTGTGATCAAAAGAAGGCTGAGTAATTTGGGAAAAGCTAATGATTAAAATTGAACCTTTGAAAAGCACGAAGAGAATTTTGATAATTATCTTCTAAAAAAATGTAAAACCGTGAAGTGCTTTGGGGAATGACATGCACAGTGACACTTATTTTTGAAGAGGGATCTCTGACAGCATGGGAAATGAGGTGGCCGAGGGAAGTCAGCAAAGGCAGGGAACTGCACGGTTAGATGAGCAGGCCATGCAGACCAGGAGGAGACTCTGCTGTGTCTGTAAGATACACACATACACACAGAAACACACACGCACCCCCCCACACATAGGACAGGGTGGCTGGAGTGAGAGTTGTAGGGACAATGCCCATTTTTATATTTTGTCGACATTGAAATGATTTTTAATTCAGCTCTATCATGTGTTAACATCAAATTTCAAAAAATGAGCACAAGATTAAACTGACATACAAGATAAATTTTCCACAAACAGGAAGTCACTTATTGTTACCCTTACAAATGTTTTCTTTCAGTTACACAGTGCACATAAGTGCCTTTTTTTACAACAACAACAAATAAAAATACTTGCCTTCCCACCTGATGTGGCTCAGGTTTGTTATCACTTCTATTTCAGTGACCATGTGACAACTCATTGAACTCTTTGCCCTGGTGTAAAAACAGCCTCTCAGCTAGCAAGTTATTTCTAAATTTTTTCATTTCCCACAATGATACGACAATTTTTGAGACATATTTCATATGTTTACTACTTGGGTAACTTATTTCACATATGTGTATCATCATGTGAGCTTACAGAATGGCGGATTTCCATGTAAAACGCTGCCTACCACAGTCCCGCCAGGGTGATGAGCCCCTGATTTTAAACATGAGAAATACAAACCTGAGAAAAATCTAGATATATAAGGAAGCAGAAGTAAGAAAACCAAGTCAGAGTGGCCACAGGAACTACTGAATCACTAAACCAAGTGCTTGTCTAAGACTTTGAACAGAGTAGTTTCTTAAAAAGGTCACTGCATACAGAACTAAGACATTATCTCCAAGTCTCGGACACCCTGGAAGGCAGTCAGCAGTAGGAAAGCTTTCAGAGATAAACAAGATTGCATCAGTTATACTAGCAGGAAACAGTCCTCTTCCTTCTGTGCCCTCTCTGCATCCTCACATCCCTGCAGTTGGGCTATGCGCACAAGAATACCAGAGCCTGTGATTTGACTGGGTGCTCTGAAGACAGTAGTATCCTGGAAACGTGCTCTGTCTCTAGGTTCTGCTGTGAGAATAGCCTGGTTGTGCACTGCGTTTCTAATTTCATGGGTTACCCATGGCGTGGAAAGCTGACCACAGTGAGTTACAGCTGTCCACCTCATATTCAACCACTCGTAAGAAAATTCTATAAATCAGATCAACCGGAGCTGTGCCAATGTAACAGTGGATTCAAGAGACTGAAGCTGGTAACCTTTCCTCCCTCCTAGCAAGGTGGCGGTGTCGAGTAAGTCTGAATAGGCGGATGTTAAAAAGTACATCTTTTTAAAAGAATTTAATTTGTTGCTTTACTCAAATAGAAAAGCTCTACAACATCTCCAACGTTTTTAAATTATTTATTACTGTGTTTGATTGTTTGATCCACCTTACACTCTCACATCTGGTGGACTGAGCAACTTCACTGAAGATAACAGTATAGAATGTAGCAACCATTGTAAATTCCTATCATTTTGCTTAGAGGCTGCGCATCATTTTGTCGCTTTTGTGTTGTTTTGTTTCTGCCTTCATTGTTGTTTTGTTAGTTTTTTCTCTTTAAAATAAAAAAATTAGAGAGTTTGTTGTTTTCTATGAGTTATTTCTTCTAAAAATTTTACTTTAATAACCTGTTTAGTTCCTGAACACTCGTGAGTTTTGCACTTTTCTGTCATGGCTTACTTTTTGTCATAACACACTTGAGATATCTGACAGTATAAAAAGGAAAAAAAATAAACTTGAAAGAAACACGTGGGCTTAAATGATCAAGAAAATTTAACCTGCAATCCGAGACATGAGCAACCCTAATTCTGAGGCTTATGTTCTGGTGCTGGTGAGATCCAGAGTTGCGTTCATGACCCTGTTTCTTACTCACACCCTCGCTTGTGCGCACGTCTTCACCGCAGCCCTTGGCTCTTTGATCTTTCTTTATTTTTAGACCTCTGCTTCCCTAAATTACTTTTGGAAGCTGTCTTTACCTCTGGCCTCAGTAGTTCTACTTTTAATTTAAAAAGGAAACTCACCGTAGGCATGGCAGTGCAGCTCCGTCATCCCAGGACTCTGGGAGGTCGAGATGGGAGGATCAAACTTCCAAGCTCAGCCTGGGCAACTTGGTGACTTAGTGAGACCCTGCCTCAAAATCAAAATTTTTTTAAAAAGAGCTGGACATAAAGCCTGGTGCCATGCCCTGGTTTCAACTGTGGTGCCAAACAATAGCAGGGGCTTGAGGGCCTTCATTGAGTACCTTAACATCAATGCATTTGGCGGGGGGGGGGGGGGGGGGGGGGGGGGGGGATCGTGGTAGTTTAGGTGCAGATACAATTTGGATATTGTTATGACTGGGATTTGAAATGTTGCCCCAAACTTATGTGTTGTTTTGTTTACGAGGTGATTGGGAGTAATCAGAATTGATAGGCCAATGAAGCACTAACTTTATGGAGAGAATGAATCCATTCTTGGGGTTTTAATTTGAAGGCACCATATGGAATTAATGGCAGCTGAAAGTACAACTTGACTGAGGAGAGGAGACCGTAGGGGAATGGACCTGGAGACCGCCTGTCGGCCCCTGCCCGCCTTGGTCTCTCTCTCTCTCCTTTCTGATGTTAGCCAGTGGGGAGCATTCCTCTGAGCTGTCCTTCCTCCATGATGTTCTTTCCTGTCACAGGCCTTAAACCAACAGAGACCATGTACTACGACCTGGACCTGCTGAAACCACGAGCCAAGACAAACTTCCCTCTTTTAAGCTGTTTCCTTGAGGGATTTTGTCACAGTGATGAAAATCTGACTCATTGAAATTCTTTATTTGTGTCAAGACAGTCTCTCCTATTAAGTACAGAGATGAGATTCTCCTAAAACTAGTGTTTATATCAAATAACTTAACAATTTACTTCTGTGGTCTGCCAAATCCATTTGTAAATGTGACTAACAGCCTCCAAGTTACATCAGCACACAGGAAATTCGGAAAATTTAGAAAACTTTCGTCATTATTTCTAAAAGAATTTTAAAAGCAATATTATTTTTGCAGGCAGACTGCTACTCAAAACGCACACACACACCCTCATCTTTGGAACTTGTGAATGGACATGTTACTTTTACACGAAAAAGGAACTCTACAGCTGTAATTAAGATCACAACTTTTAAAATAGGGACGGTATCCTGGACAGTCCAGTTGGATGTGATTTAATCACATCAACCCATAGAAACAAGTTTTTTTTTTTTTCTGCTAGAATTAGACAGAAATGGCAGAAGATGAAGTCAGAGAGATTTAAAGTATGAGAGGGAGTGAATGCGCCATGGCTGTTGGCTGCTACGCAGCAAGCGTGATAGAGGAGTGCGGGCAGCCTGTAAGGACCGAAGCCCAGCCACTGCAGCCAGCGAAGAAATGAACTTCTGTCCTACGGCTGCAAGGGAATTAGTTCAGCTAACAACTGAACACGGGTGGAAGTGAATCTAGTGAGCAATGGAGCCCTGCTGGGTTTCTGCTTAGTTGAGATGCCGGGCAGTCCCACCCGCCGGGACCTCTTACCAACAGAAATTGGGAGGTAACACATTTATTTCATTGTAAGTCATTAAATTTATGATAACTTATTTCAGCAGGCATGTATATCTTCTAAAATAAATAAAAAGACAATAGAAGTGTTTGTTACATGTTATATCTAAAATATGTGTCCAATGTAGTCATTCCTATAAAACCTGTATATACTTTCAATAAAAATATATCAGATAAGTATTTTATTTATTATGTTATATATTTTCCTCTCAAAATGCAAGTGAAAAAATTTACCATTATTTAGTGCTTCAGTATCAAATTTCCAAAACAAATTTCTTGTTATAGAAACAATAATTCAGTACATTTTTGTTTGTTTATTTTTCTTTTGACAAGATCTTATCATATAGGTCAGTCTGGCTTTAAACTCATGATCTTCCTTCCTCAGTCTCCAAAGTGCTGGGATTATAGGCATGTACTATGGCACCTGGCTTGAAAACAGAATTTCATAAGAAATGTTCTAAGAGAAATAGTGCTTGCCAAATTACAATTAAGGTACTTAGTTTTCACATTTGAAGTATCAAACTTCCATTAATACAAATAACTTTCATTTGAGTGTCTAGCGTACATCTTATTTGAAGAATAACATTAGATTTTGTGACAATTGATTCTTACATATTCCATCAAGATCTCTCAAACTCAGTGCTTGCGATGTTTTAGGCAGGATAATTCTTTATTTGGGTGGAGAGGGGTTACCCTGTGCATTGTAGGATTTTAGCATGTTTCTGTTCTACCTGACTAGGTGCTAGAAAGAACCTACAAGTTGTGACAAGCAAAATGTCTCCAGATATTGTCAATATTCTTTTCAGAAAATGAGAAACAAAAATGAATCCCTGTTGAGAACCAGAAAACTACACAAAAGCCTCCCTGATTTCAAGCCTTTCCTTGTACTTATTGATTGATGCAGGGGGAATATATCTGTTTAAATAGATTTCATGTTATGCTTGCTTGGAGCCTCCTATCAACTATAAGATTTTTTTTGGAATTGTGACCAGCTTGGAACCCTCGTGTGTGTGTGTGTGTGTGTGTGTGTGTGTGTGTGTGTGTGTGTTTTCTCAGAAGGCATACTGGAACCAACATATTTATTTCTTACAAATAATTTTGAAACCTAACATTCTTTTCTGAGTTGTGATATTTTGTTTCTGTCTTATAATTCTTTAGTGAAACATTTAAATGAAAAGTTATCATTGCATTCAAATACAGCTGGTTAGAAAGGGAAAGAAGTTACTCTTCTTTCATTGATACCTAGATATTCATTCACTTGTTTCCATCCACCTGCTCATCTAGCGACTCGTCCACCACCCATCTACTAGCACAATTATAGGCTCATAGCTACCAATTGTGTTTGCTTTTAAAATAAAGTTTGACATTTTCCTAATAAACCTTTTCATGTATTTAGAGAGAGGAGTGAGACACACTATATAAACCTGTTATAGTTTGGGCAGATATTTCCAAATTAAATTCTAAAAAAGCCTTCTGTATGCCTTTTCAATTAGCACTTATTAACTATTTATTACAATTTATTTCATCAAATACAGCCCAAATGTTCAATTATGAACATTTTTACTTTATCAGTTTAATCAAGAATATATCATCTGCAAATGTGATAAATCAGCCTTCTGAGTATTTTTTTTATTTTAGAAGTATAAGCACAAAAACATATTAACAAACAGACACAAAGTAGCATAAGAAATAGTACAATCAAAACTGATTTACAGACAATGTGACATGGATTCAACAATTTACCTAATGATATCTTCGAAGTGTATATTCATGAACACAGATACAGACATGTGAAATTGGTCAAACAATTAATCATCTCAACAACAGAAAAAAAAAAAAAGAAACCAGAAAGCATTAATAAAGAGGCACAAAGTAGTACAATAACAGTAAGATCAGAATTGAATTATAGACAAAGCATCAGAAAACCAACAGTAGTTGCTCCTTTGCAAATTGATATCTTCAAAGTGTATGCTCAGGATAACACATACAGACACACAAGATTGATCGAATAACCCGTCATCAACTATTCCTTAGCATTAAGTGACATAATACAATAGTAGAACCATGTTAGCCTTCCTGCACATATGTATCTACATATATACATACATACATTTTTGCCTCTTTCTTTTCTCCTTTCCCTAGTCCCATCTGTTCTTTGCTTTTGAACAGATTTCCTTCATTTCTCTTAGTTTATATTCCCACCCTCAGGTTCTTACACCAGTGATACAATACGTTGCCTGCTCATGTACCGCTGATTTATTTCACTTATGAGTATGGACTCCAGTTTTGACCACTTGCCTACAAAGTCCCCAAAACTGTCTTTCTTTATAGCTGAATAATATTTCATTATATAAAAATGCCACAGTTTTTTAATCCAGTCTTCTGTGGATGATACACCTCAAACTCTTAGAAAAAGAGCAACAAGCCAAACCAAGAGCCCAAAGAAGGGAGGAGATTATAAAACTCAGGGCAGAAATTAATGCAATTGAGATGAAGAAAACTCTACAAAAAATTAGTGAATCAAAGAGTTGGTTCTTCGAAAGAATAAATAAAATTGATAAACCCCTAGCCAACCTTATCAAAAAAA